>JABUQX010103584.1:0-7500 GCA_015478945.1 Trachelipus rathkii
CGTGTCCAGTAAAGACTTAGCCGACTATGTGTTCGTTCATAAACGTATCTCTAACGAAGTTCAGCCTGATGAATCTTTGTGTCTTCTTTCTAATTTTAGTCAACACATTATTTTACCTTTGGCAATTTAAGCCTGTTTGAGCATATTAAATCGGCCCCGCTCTTCGAACAGTTAGTATAAAGCAGCGCCATGCAGCATGAGATGTTTCAAAAGCCTCGGGATTATCTGAAAATTGGCTTATTATTCTAGATGCTGGGTGGATTTTTATCATTGTATCCCCCTTATCCCCCATCCCAATGACTTTCTTCTATACTTGGGAGCCCCTCAATCAATTTCTTTTCTTTCCTTCCCCTTACCCCATCCCCTTACCCCACCCCAATGTTTACAAAATTTCTTCATTTTATCTTACTTCGTACTTCTTGCTTCTCTTCCAGAAAAGGATTTTTCATCATGTCCTCTTCTTTAGTATATATAGTATATATTATTATTATATATATATATATATATATACTATATATATATATTATACTATATATATATATATATATATATAATATATATATATATATATATATATAAGAATAGGAAAACATTTGTAAATTCATCGGAAGCGGATTTAAGTTATTTAAATTATATACGGTATATATATATATATATTATATTTATATATATGATATATATATAGTATATATATAAATATATATATATAATATATATATTATATATATATACTATATAATATATATATACATATATATATACATATATATATATATATATATAGATGATACACGGAAGTCAAATAATACAAACGCTGACCCAGCACTGACACAGCGAAGATAAATAAATATGTGCGTATTTCTACCGTCATGAGCGGGGTACAAACGCTGACTCAGCTGGCGCAGCCAAAGGCGTTAAAGAGATTACATAAATGGCGTATTGTCCACATATAATACTTCATCCAAGGCGCTTACTTTTTCAGAAGGATTATCCCAAACAACATATAAAGAGGGTAAAGTACAAATGTAACACTTCCGAGCGGCAAAGAAATTCAAAGCAATATCCATTAACATCAGATATTTGGACTTGTTCATATAACAATGAAAGCTTTTATAAGTATGTCAGAGCATTGGAATGATAAAGATTTTCCAAAGAAGAGTGAGAAACATTAACCAAATCGAGTAGTTTTAGTTGCTCTCATTCTGCCCAGAAAATATATTGTGCTAAAAAGTGAGGAAATACTTAAGAGCTGGGGATTTAAAAAGAGAAAATTATTCATGTTGTCCTAACAGATAACGCACCTAACATTACAAGAGGTATGAGAGCGACAGGTGTTATAAAATGAGACATGTTTTTTTCATTCCTTACAGCTAGTAAGTTAATACATATGCATATATTTTCTCAAAAATCCAATTAAAGAATTTAATTACTTTACTGTAGGAAAGAATGTTAGGTCATTTGTAGTAATCACCAATTGCTACAACTAAGTAACTGAAGATCAATAAATCTCAAAATATGCCAATACACAAGCTTATCCAAATGTGGAAACAAGGACGGGATCATCATATTATGTGCTCTGCAAAGAATCATAGAGCAAAAAATTGCAATCACTATATATTCTTCAAATTCGAAAAACAATCTAGAAATCCTTAAATGCAAATCACTGGAAGCTAATGGAGAATATAATTAGATTGCTACAACCATTTGAAGAATTAGCTAAAAGAGCGAGTGATGATGATGTAGATTTATCTCTTGTAATACCTGCAGTTAATGCATTGCAAAATTATTTAGCAAAACTTGGAAGGATAGCGGTGTAAAAACTATGAAAGATGAAATTTTAAATTCTGTTACTGAACGTTTTGGTACCATTAAAGAGAAGAAACTTTATGTACTGCAACAGTTCTAAATCCACAATACACAAATTAGCTCCCATTGATATTATTGATCAGAATAAATAAAATTTATGCTCAAAGAAGAAATGAAAAACTTTTATAAAAGTTAAAGAGAAAATTATATTACATTAGTTCAGATTCTGATGAACCAAATGATGATGATCAAAATTATCAGTCTCATACAGATTCACATGAAGAATCTGAAAATGAAACGTCAGATATTGAGAAGGAAACACATTCCAATTTCTGGAAGTGCTTTGATGACATGCTACAAAAAATCGTCAGAAGAAAATGAAGAATATTCAGATATAATTCAAACCAAGTGGAACTGGCATCAAAGGAGAAAAAAGTTTAAAATGCAAAACGTAGAAGCAGCAGTAGAGCAAACAACCTGAAGTTAGAAATTACTATGTCGAGATACTGTGTGATAAATATTTCTACTACTGTGGATAAATATTTTGCAGCACCACTTATGGAACGAAAATCGGGATGCTGATCCACTGTTATGGTGGAAGGAAAGAAAAGCTCTTTATCTGATTGCATGCTTACGATGAAATTAGCTAGGAAATATCTCTCTGCTCCACTTTCAAGTGTATTTAGCGAGAGAAGGTTTAGCCCAAGCAGTAAATATTTATGCAGTCAAAGGAATTGCCTTTCCCAACTAGCTGATTCAGCTCCCTGTTTCTTTCATCATAATTAAGAGGCATTTAATTTTAATAATTAGAGAATGGTTACCTAGAATAGCAATGTATAAGCTATTTAACTTTCCTTTCAATGACTTTGTGTTTAACAATATAATTTAATTTTTTCAAAAAAATTCTATTGTGATACTCCATACAGTATCGATAACAGCTGGTACATACACTTTATAATATATATATATACTATATATAGTATATATATATATATATATATTATATATAATATATATATATATATATAATATATATATATATATATATATAATATATATATATAATATATATATATATTATATATACTATATATATTTTCAAAT
This sequence comes from Trachelipus rathkii, assembly GCA_015478945.1. NCBI lineage: Eukaryota > Metazoa > Arthropoda > Malacostraca > Isopoda > Trachelipodidae > Trachelipus > Trachelipus rathkii. The sequence continues at coordinate 2,911 of JABUQX010103584.1, forward strand.
GTCAGTTTGTTAAAACTTAAAAAGATCTTTAATACATTTAAAAGATTAAGGATATATATCATGATTTTTTAGTCTTTTAGTCAGATATGGCTTGTTAGTTGTAAAAGTTCTTTTTACCAATTTTATTTACCTATTTCTGTATTGGCATTTTTAAATCTAGATTTATCAAAAAGTGTATTTTTGTTAGGGGTAGTCATTTTTGGATATCAAACCCTTTTAAGTTGTTTTTCAAAATAATTAGTCAATTTAAAATGTTGTCATATTGGCCTATTCAATTATTAATATTATTATAGTTTATAATATTAGTATTATTTTGGACTAATATTATCACGTAACAACTAGAATAAATATTAAATAATCTTTTTACACTTTTTTGTATGAATCAGTTCTTCTAAATAAATTTAATTCATTAAATGTCTTATTATTACTTTCAATAATTTATAAACGTATTTTAAATTTTTCAAAGATACATTAGAATACGGAGAAATTGGCAGAGGTGTTTAGCCGGGAGGACGTAGTGGTCTCCGGCCAGGAAGCGGAGATCTTTAAAAAGGCCGGAACCCCGGCCAAGCCGGAGCCGGAGATCCGCGGTGCATCCCTTAACTATATATACTATATAATATATATTTAATTATATATATATATATATATTATATATATATATATATATATATATATATATATATCTATATATATATATATATATATATATATAATATAATATATATATAGCTATATATATAATATTTGACTGGGAATGCCGCTTACTCGAATACACACTCAAAAGGTCACTTTTTAATTTTAAAGATGAATACAGTAAGAATTCGAGGTGTGTTAAACAGCAAACAACATGTCGAATGACGACACGAATTACACATATTTTTTTACATGATCTAAATGATTATAAAATGAATGATGCCTATCGCCGGCCATAGTAGACGGCCTCCTCAGGTGGGATGTTGAACAGAAAAGAAGCTCCTGCGTTAAAGAAGAGTCTGAAGTATGAAACAATTTTTCAGTTGAGATGTTGGTTGATTGATCCAGATTTTTTTATCGATATTTCTTGGAAAAATTTTGTACTGTTCAGTCATTAATATTATGTTTGCTGTCAGCGTCTATATTCATTTCACCTCTATTTTATTAAAGTATTACTATTTAACAATGAAATATGATCCATCATTTCCTCGTGGTTATTTCGGGAGGACGATTAATGATGGGTTCCATGTTATTGATATTGATTTTATGATTAAACGTCGATCTATGTGCGTAAGTGCTGATTTCTGCTTACTGTATGTGAGATCGTATTTATGCTGGCGATTTCTTCTTTTAAGCAGTCGAATTGTCTCTTCCAACTAAATACTTCTACATGTTATAGAAGGAATGCTTAGTATAGTACATGAGAATTAAAGGGCTATTCTGCGAAATTTGGTAGGTTTTAAAGCTTTTTTAAAGGGTAGGGCATTCGATGGGGTGGAACGATAACTCTTCGGTATAACTTCCTGATGCTTTGTGTGTAGAGATATGGACAGCCAGATAGGGTGCGTGTTTCTGTTAGCGTAACTGGTTATGAGAGTGTAGAATTTGCTTTTGCTTTTCTTTGTAAGCCTTATTGATTATGGAGGATGAGGAGTATTGTATAAATTCTTGATAAATGCATCAGTGAAGGTTATTCGAAGAGTGATCGTTACCCACGCCCATGCGAATGCCCCTACCCGTTAAAAAAAGTTTTATAAACCTAAACAAAAATTGCAAATTAGCCTTATTCTCAAATGTAATATGCATCTGCTATAACGTGTAGAAGTATTTATGTCGGGGAGAAAGAGACAGATTGCTTTAAAAGAAGAATTGGACCAGCATAAATACGATCGTCACATACAGTAAGAGCAGAGATTCGCCTTACGCATCATAGATCGGACGTTTAATCATAAAATCAATATCAGATACATGGAACCCATTCATGTAAATGTCTCCGACTAATAAACAAGAGGAAAATGATGGAATCCATATGTGCATTGTAGAATAGTTAGAGTAACTTTAAATAAAATAGCAGGATGAAATTGATATAGAGGTGACACAAAATTTAATGATTTGAAAAGTACAAATTTTTTCAAGATATAATAAAAAATTGGATCTATCAACAAACCATCCAAACTGAAAATTGTTTCACTGACCTTCAGACTCTTCTTTAACGCAGGAGCTTTCTTTCGTGTGTCAACATCCCCCTTGAGGAGGCCGTTGACTTATTTGTGCGAAAAGCAGTGAATTTAATATAATTTAGATTATGTAAAATTAAATGATGTGTAATTGTGTGTAATTGATGTTTTGTTATTCTCTCGATTTTATTGATTATTTTATATAATCTTAAAAAAAGTGACTTTGAGGTGTATTCATTCATAAGGGCATCCAGTTCAAATAAATATTAGAAAAAATTAATTTTTTATTCATTAAATTAGTTAAATATATATATATATATAATGTATAGTTATATATAATATATAATATAGTATATAATATATATATATATTAATAAATATAATATATATATTATATATATATATATGTATATTAGTGATGGGACGATTTAATCGTCATCGTCATCGGCAAAATCGGATATGTTTTTAAATCTCATCGGCCAAATTCGCCGATTCATGTTGGCCGTTGAATTGAGATAGCAAGAATATTAAGAATTTTAATAATATTAAAACTCAATAGAATAATTAATAATATAATAAATAATTAATATAAATTTATATATATATATATAGCCTATATATATATATATATATATATATATATATATATATATATAATATATATATATATATAAGGATAATGCATAATAATATATGATAATATATATATATATGAGTATATATTAATAATATATATATTATATATATATATATACCATTATTGGCTTATGGTATGTATGACATCCAGTGCCTAATGTTCGCCTTTCTGTTATGCGTTCAAATCCACGCTCATCCTCCAGACAACATATGATATACACATATTATATCCACACCCCTCTTCTAGACAACATCTTACGAGAACATCCCTACCCTTAATATCCATACGTTTTTTTGTAGGCGAGAAAAATTGCCCAGCGAGCGGTAATTGTCCTGCGTGTTCTAGAAGAGTGCTACTAAGGGACGTGGTAGTTAGGTGGCTGGACCTGACTACCCATGTATCTTTTGCCAGGAATGCTGATGCATGCCTCGGAGAAAGTCGTGATCGCAGTAAGCGCCCTTCAATCCTTTGGCGAAAATGTATTAATCGTATCTGTATATGAAATTTCAGAGGAATAAATGAGGAGAAGAGGAGAGAGAGCTGATGGATGTATTAGAAAGGGCAAATTTTGATTGGCTCGCTGTGACTGAAACAAGATAAAAGGAAACGGTGAAAATTGAGTTGGTGTGGTGTGGGTGAAATGTGTTTGTTGCAGTGGAAAGGATGAGAGGGGATTAGAAAGGATTTGCAATTTCTGATGAGTGAGTTGTGGTAGAAAGCTATGGTAGATTTTTGTGTGTGAGTACTAGAAGTCTTAAAGGTTAAATTTAAGTTTTTGAAAAGGGTTCAAAATTTGTGTGGTTGCAACATATGATCCATCTGAAGGGTAATGTTGAAAGAGTACGATTTCCTGGGATAATTTGAATGATGTTTTGGATGGAGAATGGAGATTGAGTTCATTTTGCCACATATCTGCGCCATTCAAGGAATTTTTTTTTACAGTTGTCACCACACTCACGGGCGGCATAGCCCTTATTCAAGGAGGGGGTGTAGTACTGCTCAAAGTTCACCCTCTAGCCCAAATTGCGCATATGAGCAAAGACGGCAGGCTTTAAAAGTGAGGAGATTAAATTCAGTAGGAAAAACAGAAGATGGAGAGAATTCCACAAAACAGAGGTGGTGGAAAGAAGGAAGCACCACAGCAAACTAGCCTGGAGTTACCAATGTCAACACAATGCTCGTGCGCAGATACAGCACCTATGTGCTACGAGGCGTGCGGTAAGGGTGTGGTACGCGAGTGATAAGTTCCTCGAGCACTTGCCGCGCGGTACCTATAGGATAGAGATTAAAGCACCAACATCGCCTCGCAAAGATAGAGGGTCAAAGTGAACTGGAAAGTACAGAAACAGTTATTAGCCTTTTAGCCGCGGACTCGACCCTATCCCAAAAGCGGGTGAAACCAGGAGCCCCCCCCCCCCCAGATATGAAGCAGTAACTCCATACATGGGCGGATGAGACTTTTGTATAGCGGAGCAACTGAGAAAAAGGAGGAAAGTCTCACAGTCTAACACAGAACTTCCAGTTCTTTGAAGCCTCCCTAGCAACCCGTTGTGAGGTGAGGTTCCAAGACATTTTTTTGTTCATGTAAGGCCAAGGATGTTTATTGTCAACAGGAGAGATGACAGAACCGTCGAATAGTGACAGAAAGTTAGAAAGGTATTTTTGGAGTAGAGGATTTGTAAAGTTGGGTTTTTAAAGAATTGAATTTCACAATAGTTTATTTCTATCCATCAGACGAGGATAAATCGAAAGATTTAAGACGAGAGCAATCCAGAAGGTAAAAGTGGGATTAGAATTATA
>JABUQX010103584.1:17500-21704 GCA_015478945.1 Trachelipus rathkii
TTTCTTAATTTCTATTTAGTAAATTAACTTACTTACTGTACTTATTTTAAGTTTCTCCTACGTATTAAATTTCTTACTTACTCCCATTTTAAAGTTTCTCTAACGTTATTAAATTTTCTTACTTACTTACTTTTTAAGTTTCTTATTTTTTTTTCTTTTTAGAAAATTTCCATTTTCTTTTTCTAGTATTTTTTTGTTTAAAAAATCGCGCTGTCCCCCCTCTGGAGTGAAACGTATTCTTTAAAATTTATTTGGCATAAAAAAAAAATAAACAGAGATATAAATGCTGAACTAATCCAATCTAATGTAACATTGTCCTAAAATTAAAGTCCATCTTCAATATTTGAAGTTCTAATCCAAACTAATGTACTTAAACTATGATCGATCTTTTTTATCTAATCCAAACTAATAAATGAACAGATGCGAGTGCATATGTGTGTTCAATTTTCTTAAAATCTAAAGTATCTTCTTAAAATTAAAGTGTATCCACTTAAAATTAAAGTGTAATCTTCGGAATTTGAAGAATATCTCCTTAAATCTATAAAATCTTTTCAAAACGAAAGGATTTCTCCTTAAATTTACAAAAATATACAGAAATTGATATGAATTAATAGCCGGGAGGCAGATAGTAAGTCTTACCACCTCTAACTATTGTATTCAAATCCAATTTAACAGGCGGAGGTTGGACAGAAGTCTTCGCTATAGTTTTCGTGTTGTCACTTGCCTCTGCTTGTTGTAAAGCCTGTTCCTTCATCCTTGTTTGACTTCTCGTAACCATGGGTGTAGAATCTCTGGGACCAGAAAACAAATTATGTGGTCTGTAAGACGGGTCTTGTTTTCTGTCATCTCTGATGATTTCCTTGGGTGGCGATTCTACAACAGTGGGGGTTTGATATTGGCCATCTCTTTCAGGGACTTCGGGAGATTTCTCTGGGGAAGGAATTCTTGGAGGGAATCCGCCGTAGGCTCCGTATACTTCACCTTCGTGTGCGGGTGGCTCTTGAAGAATTGCTCTAACCTGGGTATCTACTGAAATCTCTTGCTGTATGGGTGACAAGGATGGTCTAAACTCTCTTCTCTGACCCGAGGGGTGAGAGGGTGTTCTTTGGAAGTCATTTTTAGGAGTGGAACAGATTAAATCCATCGTCCACACGTGTTCTTCCTGCGACCGACATCGTATAATCTTCTGTTCACCTGAGTAGGCTCTTCTATGGGGGCTTGATACTCTCCAATGGTCCTAGCTCGTTGGCTGTGGTCGGAGGAGTGCAGTGGTGCGAGTTGTCTTCGAAACCGAGTTGATGGCGGTGGGGAGTTGGAAGATAGATTGTATTCTAAAACTGAGTCGTTTGTGGGTGGAGGAGTAGGGAAATATACGAAAGGTGACGAGTTCGGTGGAGGAGAACATGATCTTCCACCTCATCATCTTTTCTGACCGATTTCTGATTCACTTTCGGTGCATCTTCATCCTTCTTTCTTCGTCATGTTCCCTTGGAGGCTTAATCTCTTTAACCGCATGAGGATTCCAGAACTCGTCATTCGTAAAGTCGAACTGTGAGTCTGCAACTTTTTCCTGCTGAACTACCTTTGGGTTGTCCACATGGACAGGGAAGGTTTGCTGTAACTCAAACAAATTACCATCAATTTATTTGTCCTCTGCCAAAACATCGGACAATATATGGCCCTTCGAACTTGGGACATAATTTGAAGCTATGGTGAGGTTTTTTACTGCTCTAACGAAAACATAATCTCCTATTTTGAATTCTCTTTTCTTGGCTTTGTTATGTATGCTGCTCCAAGTCTTCGTTGTTTCTCTCTCCAACCTTTCTCTAAGCCAAATCTCTTATATTGTCGATCCTTTCTGTCAGCCACATCTCCTCGTCTGAAATGAACCTCATTTTCTCTGGCTTATTTACAAAAGGAGAAACATAATCTTCCATTTCGTAAGGGACCCTTTTTACGTAACCGTGCAAAAGGAAGTGGGGGGATGAACCGATAGATCGATTATAAGCGGAATTTATCGCGATTTGGGCGAAACTCAGATATTTATCCCAATCTTTGTGGTTGTCATTGACATAATGTCGTAGGAAAGACTCGATATCAGCATTGATTCTTTCCACAACTCCGTTCTGGGATGCTTTGTAAGGCAAAATCTCTACCTTTTTTATTCTCCAGGCCCTTGCACAAGTCCTTAAACACCTGGCTTGTGAACTCTGGGGCATTGTCCGACACAAGAAGTTGGGGGGCACTATGTCTACATATGACCCTTTCTTGCAGTGCTCGGGCAAATTCCTTACTTGTCCTAGTTTTGCAAGGCACTAATTCGACGTAACGCGTCAAAACATCGCGGAATACCAGTATGTATTTGGCTCCTGACTCTGTACAGGTGGGGAGTTTTCCAATACTGTCAACGTGAACGCGTGAAAAGGGTGTGTAGGGCAAGGGCCATCGATTGATCTCAGCTGTGGGAGGTTTAGGACCTTTTGCTCTGGCACACGATACACATTGGTTACAATATTCTTCACCAATTTTGCTAAGTGGGGAAAAGCGTATTTTTCCTTCACTCTCTTTTCTGTCCTTATAGGCCCTCCATGTCCGCTGCCCAGCGAGGCATGGCATTGGTCTATCACCGTGTAGATCATACTGTCGGGGACCTGTATGACATAAGGATCGCTTTGTGTGGCGTAGTATAAAACACCTTTAATAAGAATGTGTGGATAGGTCTTTGGGTTTTCTTTAACCCATTTCACCAATTTTCCTATTCTTGGACATTTTTCTTGTTCTTTTATGAAGGTTTCCCTACTCAGTGCAAAGTCTGTTCGAGGTAAATCACCTTTATTTTCTAACACAGCTTGGATAATAAAGACGTTAGGTGCCGGGTGTCTACTCAAGTAGTCCGGTGGGATATTCATTTTACCTTTCTTATAAACAATAGTGGGGGAGAAGCTGTTTACGAACAAATTCCATCTTGCTAGCCGTCCAGTCTGCTGCTTATTGCGGAAGATGAAACAAAGAGAGGTTGATTGTCGGTGATGATAGTGACCTTATAGCCGAAGATGGTGTTCCTAAACTTCTGTAAACAGAACACTACGGCCAGGCACTCCTTCTCAATCGTATCGTAATTCTTCTCACTACCTCTGAGTACTCGGGAGACAGAAGGAAAGGGGCTTCTCTCTTTCCCTTCATCTGTCAGCTGGTACAACACTCCTCCGATTCCGTAATTACTGGCATCTGTATTCACGAAGAATTCCTTGCTGTAATCCGGGAATGTGAGCTGTGGTTGTACTACCAACTTATCTTTCAAAGTGTCAAAGGCCTTTTGGTGTTTTTTCGTCCATACAAAGGGGACATTCTTTTTTACTAGATCATACAGTGGTTGTGCAACGACTGCGAAATTGTCTATTAAGAAGCGAAAATACGAGAAGAAACCAAGGACACTCTGTGTCTCTTTGACATTTGTCGGAGGGATGAAACTCTTCATTGTTTCAACTTTGACTGGGTCAGGAACTGATTCCATCTCTACCTATCTTGAATCCTAGATACAAAACTGATGACTGTAAGAAGCTGCACTTGGACAGTTTTACTCTCAAGTTGTTTTCTCGGAAAGCAGTTAGAACTTTTCTCAAATTTTCGAAGTGTTCGGTAACGTTCTTTCCTAGCACTAGTACGTCGTCAAGATAGACCTGTGCAACTGGTCCTAAAAGGTGATTTAAGGCCATGGTCATTGCCCTAGCATAAGAGGATGGGGCATTTCGGTGGCCAAAGGTCAAGCGGGTAGGACAGAATAATCCTTTCCTAGTCCTAAACGCCATTAGCTTTTGGGTTTCCTCCTCTATTTCTAATGCATGGTACGCGTCGAGGAGGTCTATCGAGGTAAAAATCGTGTTTCCCCCGAGCGACGTAAAGATCTCCTCTATCGATGGGAGAGGATAGACGTCCTGGACACTATAGGAGTTGAGGTAGCGGTAGTCAAGGCACACCCTGGGCTTTAAGCTGTTCTTTTTTGCCACTACCAGTAGTGGGGAAGAATGTGGGCTATAACAGGCCTTGATATATCCCTTTTCCAACGCTGCATCCGTGTAATCATCGATGTCCTGTAAGTACTTATGGGGTAACCGGTACTGTTTACGGAAGATGACTTTAGGGGCATCAGGGAGTAGTTCAATTTTAAACTTCTGAAGCGGGCAGACTGGGACAGCATCATCAT
>JABUQX010103585.1:0-19871 GCA_015478945.1 Trachelipus rathkii
GATAAAACAATAATTAAACTAATAACCCTGTTACGCTGCTAGAGAACTTCGAAACTAATCCATTTCTGATACTAAAAAAACACAGAGGGCTGATATCTGATGATAAAGTTCGTGTAGAAGAGAAGAAAGATGGTACTAAATCGCCAAGGAACCACACCAATGATGTCGTTATTTACTGTTACAACAGTTGAAAGACTGCTGTTCATACACTCAGACTCTCAAATTTACACTAATTATTCCTCTTATATCTATTTACATAACATACATCTTTCTGGTACTAAAAACAAGAGTGCAGATATCTAGATGATAAAAGTTCAACTGTAAGAAGAAGGAAGATATTTGTAGCTTATATATTCACTATGAACCAAAATCATAATGATGTCTTTAAGGTAAACCATTAGTTAACAACAGTTTGAAAAGAACTGCTGTATCATATACTCATATTCACTAATTAATTTCTCTTTACCTATTTTCAATAAAATAAACCATCATTTTGATACAAGAAAAGAGGGCTGCTATCTGATTGATAAGTTCTGTAGAAGAAGAGAAGTAGTGTACTAAATCGCACAAGGAACCAAACCTCCAATTGTAGATACTTTAGGTACCTATAAGTTACAACATTGAAAGAAACTGTGTTCAATATAAAATACTCTCTAATTTCAACTATATATTCTCCTTTTATCTAAATTTCAATACACTACATCATTTACTGATACTGAAAAAAACAAGAGGAGGCAGATATTATGATAAAGCTTCACTGTACCAAAAGGAAGTTGATAAATACATAATTTCTCAAGGCAAAACACTAACTGACTCGTCTTTAGGTATCACTTAGTTACAACAATTGAAAGATCTGCTCGATTACATCCATCATATATTCCACCTAATTACTTCATCTCTGTTACACATCTTTTCATACACCCATCATTCTCTGATACTCAAAAAACCAAGAGCGGCTGATATCTTGATGCATTTAACGTATCCTGCTATAACATTAATGATTTGTAAACCTAACATTCCAAGGAACCTACACCAATGATCCTTTAATCCTACTTTAGTTACACCTCACACGCTTGAAAGACTGAATCGTTCCAATAATTCATTATCCATAATATATTACTCTTTTAACTCATATTTCAATACATACACTAATCTTCTGACTACACTAACAAAAAGGCTGATTCTGATGATCAAAGTTCTGTAAGCAAGCAAGACCGTGTGTACATAAATCGCCCAAGGAACCAAAACCAACTGATGTACTTTAGGTACTTATAGTATACATATGTCTACAAAGACTGCTGCTCATACTCTCATTTCACTAATATTCTCTTTTATCTATTTTCCACATACCCCATTTCTGATACATAAAACAAGAGGGGTGAATATCTGATGATAAAGTTCCTTGTAGAAGAAGGAAGTTGTACTCATAAATCGCCCAAGGAACTCTTAACCAATAGATCGTTCTTTGTACTTAGATACAATCAGTTGAAAAACTGTCTGATTCAATACTCTGCATTTCAACTAAATTATAATCCTTCTTACCATATTCTTCAACTACATACTTATTTTCTGATACTCAAAAACAAGAGGCTGATATCTGATGATAAAGTCCTGTAGAAGATGGATGTTTGTACTAAATCGCCAGGAAACCAAACCAATGATGTACTTTAGGTTAGTTACAACAGTTGAAGACTGCTGTTCATATCTCATTTCACTAAATCTATATTTCTCTTTACACTATGTTTCAATACATACCAGCATTCTGATACCTCAAAAACAAGAGGCTGATTCTGAATATAACGTTCCTGTAGAAGCAACGGAATGATTTAAAATCTCCAAAGGCAACCAAACACTCGATTGTCTTATAGATACTACGTCTTATACCAACAGTATGAAAGACTGGCTGTTCATAATCTCCATTTCCTAATTATTCTCTTTACCCTATTTTAAACAAACCATCACATCTAGATACATAAACAAGAGGGCTGATATCTTATGGATAAGGTTCCTGTAGAAGATGGATGCTTTGTACTATCTCAAGAAACCAAACAATAAGTCTTTAAGGTAATTATCTCCAACAAGTTGAAAGACTGCTGTCTCACTTACATACTTTCACTCATTCACTATTACTCTCTCTTTTATCTATCTTCTACACCATCATTTCTGATACTAAAAACCAAAGAGGGCAGATATCTGATATTAAAGTTCCTGTAGAACAAGGAAGTTTGTACTAAATTACCAAGGAACCAAACCAATGAATGTCTTTGAGTATTAGCTTCCACAAGTTGAACGACTGCTGTTCATACTCTCATTCACTATTATTCTCTTTTATCTATTTTCATTACATACCTTCATTTACTGATAGCTAAACAGAAGGGTGATTACTCTGCTGATCAAGGTTTCCTGCTAGAAGAAGGAAGTGTCTACTAAATCGCCGACAACAACCAATGATGTCTTCTACGGACTTAGTTATACAACAGTTTGAAAGTTTGGCTGTTCATATCTCCATTATCACTAATCTATTTCCTTTTATCTATTATTTACAATACATACCTCATTTCTGATACCTAAAAACAAGCGGGCTGATATCTGAGTAAGGTCCTCGTAGAAGAAGGATGTATTATGTACTAAATCTCCCAAACAACAAACCATGTGCTCTTTAGGACCTAGTTTAACAGTTGCAAGAACTGCATGTCATAACTCTCAATTTCACTAATTTATTCTCATTATTAATCTATTTATTCAATTACATACCATCCTTCTGATACTAAAAAACAAGAGGCAGGATACTGATGATAAAGTTCCCTAGTAAGTAAGAAGTGATGATTTGTACTAAAAAAATCGCCAGAAGAAACATAGAATGTCCTATAGGTATTTAGTTACAACAGGTTGAAAGACTGCTGATCATAATCTCATTTCACTAACTATATAATTATTCTCTATTACCTATTTTCAATACATACCATCATTTCTGATATCTAAAAACACATAGAGTGCTGATATCTGATGATAAAGTTCCTGTAGAAAGAAAGGAAGTTTGTACTAAAATCGCCAAGGACAAACCATGATGTCTTTAGGTACTTTAGTTACAACAGTTGAAAGAAGCTGTTCATAATCTCCATATTCACTATTACTTCTATTCTACTATGTTTAACATAAAATCATATTATTTAAAAATCATGATATAAATATTATAAATAAAATAAAATAAAAAGATTACTCACAATCTCTGACTCAAATCGTAAATATTAATTATATATTATTTCATCAAAACATTGATTATTTTTTACTCATACTTTTTTTTATATAACTTTGTCTTCGACTTCTTTCGTTAAAAATAAATAATCTGGTGTTTCGACTTCTTGTCTATTCATAGCCTTCTAAAAGAAAGATAATTCGTAAGCGCTTTAAGCTACACAAAGAGATAAATTTGCTAATATAAGAACAATAATGTGAACTTAAGTATCAACCCTACGTATCAGGGACAGAAGGACTCCAAGAAGTTTGACTCCCTCACTGTCTCTCCTACTAGATAGTTGGACACCTGCCATCAAGTCTACAATGAAGCCTTGCATTTCCACTCTCTGGCTTAACAGAAGCAATGGCTCTCCTCTTCACCGGCTTACAAAGAAGCCACTAGGCTTTCACTCTCTGGCTTACAAAGAAGCTGCTTTTCTCCTTCTCTGGCTTAACAAAAGAACCCGCTCTCCTTCCCAAGTTTAAAAGAAGTCGAGCATTTCCAGCTGAGTAAACGGGTCGAGCTTATTTCGCCTACAAAAGAGGCCCGAGACTCTTCGACCTGCCATAGACGAGAGCCGGGAGCTTTTCCGCCTGCATAGAACGAGAGCGGAAGCTTTATCCGCTGCAAACCCTGGGACTACAAGAATTAGTGACAACTACAACGTGAAAGTGGCGGAGTAGAGAAATAAACCTCCGCACATACTCTACTCCGCCACTCACTATTATTAATAATATGTAATATAATAATACTATAATATAATTTATTATACTCTATATAATAATTATATTATATCATCATCATAACATATAATATATATCAATAATATATAATATATATATAATACTTATATATATATATAATTACTATAAATATATATATACATAATATCATATAATATATTAATATTAATACATATATATAATAACACATATATATATACATAATATAAATATATATATTCTGACAAAATCCACTTTTCTTTTTTTTTATTCTTTTTTATAAGTGTTTTGAAGTGGACTTAATTGTATTTTACTCAAGTCTAATTAAACTAGATCTTTTGCTCTTTTGAAACCTTTATAAAAATATTCATATTTCTATTAATACTCTTATATCCTCTTCCATTTTACGCATCTAATGTTTTCTTAGAATAATTATTTAATTACACAGTTCTTGTTTATGAAACAAGTGTGTCTTCACAAAGTTTATTATTTTTATAAGACACAACCAACACACAGTTTAACAGTCGTCGATTATTTAATGAATATGTTAACTATTCTAACAAGGTCAGTTATTAAATAACTTATATAATTCATTATTTTAGTATTAAGTTAATAATCAAAAGAAAGATTTGAGATGTTTATAATCAAACAACGCGTTTTCTCACATAATTCCAGGTTTGCTATCCGCGCTGGTATCATCGATCCCAGTAATCTCTGCATATTCCATTCTTTATACAAATAGAACCCCTCCAGTTTCGGGTTACCAGTTTTAGGGTAAAGTTCTACTTAAAAGTTATAGAAAAATTAAAGATTATATTATAATACTATAATGGAATAATAATTTAATTAAATAATGAAGCGAAACTGGTTGAACTTCATACTTCACTGTGTTTATGTTCTATCCACAAGGGTTCTATTATTCTGAGTCATTATTCTTGTGGGAAGATACTTCTCTATTATTGAAATTCTCTCTTTCGTGCGCAGTAATGTTGCTATTCTGTAGTTGCTTCCTGTGAACGTACGTTTCTACATCTGACTAATCGCTGAATCCTTATTTTGGAATAATCGCCACTTGTGAAAAAGCATTCCTACATAATTCATACTGTGATCGGATATATTTGTTAACCACTCAACTCCTATACACAAAAACGTTGGACTTAATCCCGAATTACCCACAATCACTTCCATACCTCGTCGCGTGTCATATAACATAATTGTGAAATGTGGAAAGTTAAGTAGAGAAACATTATACTGTAATAAAAACATTGAACGTCTCTAAAAACCATTATTATTACTTTAAGAATGATGTTATTATTAGTTAAAAAAATTATTTTACTGTTCATAAATTGTTGTAAAAATCTAAGATTAATATTTTCCCTATCATTTAATCTGATTCTGCGAACTGTTTATTTCATTGTTAAATTTCGTAGCAAAATTAACGACCACCATCGTTCATTACTTTAACTAGGAGTGTATGTCTCCTCAGTAATTTCCGCTCAATCATGTAGTCAAGTGTAAATTGTGTAAGATTTAATGACTAGTGGTAATGTTGTAAAGTCGTACTAAAAGTTTGATAAAATATTAATCGACCTTAAAAAATTATAACTAACGCAGAGGTGTTTTAACCCCTTTCTTAAGCTCCATTAATTCTAGTATACAATGTTAAGAAAACGCAATAGCTAATCGTTTGGATGAAGTCCGTTCACGAGACTCACGAGTCTACCTAGAGCGTGACGTGAATGAAATGACGAGAGCTAGGTCCTAATGACAAATACCAATCCACCCAGATTTGAAGAAGTATCGGTTAAGAAGAGTGGGGTATACGAGAAAGTAAACACGTCTAGCTGCTATCTCTTCTAGTTAACAGGTTTAGGTTCAAGGTAAACTACCATATCTATAACTTTGTTACCTGACTTTAAAATATATTTCATATTAATTGAAACTATAAAATATTAAATATTTAAATACCTCATTTATCACGGTAATACATTTCCCTTGTAGATTAGGTCAATTCGGTAAACACCTTAAACCTAAATCCAGTATATATATACTACAAATAATATAATCATACTAACTATATCACTATATATATATTATAAATCTATATTATATAATATAATTATACCATAATATAAATATAACCACTATACTATAATATACCTATATATACTACATAATAACTTATACTATAAATCATACTAATATAACTACTATAACTTAATATATATATAAATATAAAAAAAAATTAAATCTTTTTAAGGGTAGTAACATTCCATAGTCTAAGGGTCATCCGTATTTCTAGACCATTCTACAAATATTGGTGATCCTGGAATTACTCCTTCTTACATAGCTATATATATATATTATATATATATATATATTATAATATATATATATATATATATATATATATATATATATATATTATATATATATATATATATAATTATTTTTTTCACTGTAGATTAGGGCCAGACCCAGTATATTACAAATACAATTGAATTGAAGACCTTAGTATTTTCAAAGAAAGTATAAACTTTTAATTAAAACTATAATTTGTTACAGAAATTCAACTATAAAATGAAACAAGCTATGTTTACCTTCTTCTCTAAAATCTACTAAATGTCCATGATTTCTCAAGTAACTGAAATTCAATTACAGGCGGCACAGTCTTAATATAACGAATGAAAGTTTGTAATCTGAATTTCTGAAAAAGACTGGAGAGTAATTACAGATGACCCGGTAATATATATAAATATATATATATATATACATTATAGATTATACACATACCTATAACTATATATATATATATAATAATATATACCTAACATATATAATCATTATTATAATAATACTATATACATGTATAAAAGTCATCACCTTAATATATATATATATATATATATACACTATATATATAATATATATTATATATATATATTATATATATATATATTATATATATATATATCATATATATATAACAATAAAATAATACATTAATATAATTATATTACCTATGTAAAGACGAGTCATAAAGTTATTTTACACACACACGATAGCTTTTGGGATTTCACAGTCATTTCCTTGAATACTCTAAAGTTAGGAATCTAATACTATCAAAGTTTACCAATGATGAAACACCATATTTTACGTACCTGAAAGGGTTGAAGCCTTGGTGACTGTGACAGCCCTACGCGCGAGAGATTACTGAGCCAGGCTGTATCTTTCACCTACTCCAACGATTTTTCTTCTAAACAAGATCCAGGATACTCACATGGACTCTGCTTAGCATGTCACATAGTTCGCACTCAGAGAATTGAGAGATGAGAGGATAACAATACTACAACGTTAGATACATTCTAAGTTATGACCCCTTTACTTTTTAAGGCAAGCTTGAGAATAACAATCCGAACGAAGACTTATTGTCATTTTCAGACACCTAAAATAAAACCCTGGTTATGGAAATAAGATGATGAAACTAAGTTTTGTTTCAGGGCTTAGAATTGTGAACAATGGAAAAGACTATAATGATTCAAGAGCATATAACGAACAAATATTTAGTCTCCCTGCTATATTCATTAATTAATATACCATTAGACAACTACACCGGTTAATTTTAAACCAAATTCAAATCGCACGTCCAACCAAGAAAACAGTCAGACACCGGGTCCTGATTAATCTGAAAGGTTGAACGTGACCAATAAGATTTCCACAAAATGACTTCAGACCGAAGTATATTAAATGAGTTATCGAAACTCAGACACCCAGAAGTCTGAACTTGATAGATTAAACTAGAAGGTATTCGATTCAGCTTTTACGACCAACACATTAAACTGCTGAGTTTGAACGAAGATTACACCAAAAAACAAACTAGAAGATAAATAACGGGAATAATTTAATTTACTGTTATGAAGATTTAATGAGATTTAAATCATATATGATTAATCATTATTTTAATTAATGTAAGAAGTAAGCGTCAAAATTGGATATTTAACCATTTCATTTAACATTTATTCTCACCTGCGAGGAAAGGGGTTTATGTTAATATTTCGTCGATGACGGAGACAGCGTTTTGATATGATAGAGAATTGAATGAACTGGAACGTTTATAAAGTAATACGATAATTTTAGAATTTTATCTTTAAGCTAACTTTACAATTAAATCACGTTTACATATGCTCAAATCAATGTGAATGCTTACTTATATAAGAACGTAAGAATAACCTTGGTAGTATCCACATATATGAGTCTCTGTAACGCAATTCCGCAATCTAATAAGGCTTAATTAACTGAATAAGGAATACTAATTTTAACAAATAATAAATTTACGAAACATTAGTCCTCAATTAAACTGGAAAACATTTAAGTTAAGTAATTAAATTTGTTAAAGGGACAAAGTTTCCTTTGTTAAAATCGAATAATAGCATTCAACTGATGCCGACACTACCACAAAACTTTTTAAGAACAACAGCTGTAAGTTAATTCATGTCACATCTATATGAAATACTAAAATGGTCTTGGTAAAATTGAATCTTTGTATCTTTATACCAGAAGTGAAAGCAGCACGGACCTACATTCCTCCGGCCCAAGACATTAAGACTACCCCCACCCATTTAAGTTTAGCATTACATTACTATCACAACAAAAAAATGAGGAAGAGCTAAAGAACGAGTGGTAAAGCTAATGCAATGAAGTTATTCAAACGATATGAGTCTTAGTAAGCGATATTTTATAGAAGATTAAAGACGTACATCCTAAAGACTGATATTCATCACTTGGATGATATTACTAGAAAATTAAATATATAGGCCTTAGCAGTATGACACAAGGCAGAATTTTCATTTGCACAATATACCTTCTGTGTGTATAACCTACTAGTATGTTTTACATGAGATATATAATCTTTCATTGGTTTGGAATGGTTACCACACTTACAAATCCATACTTTGAGGTATTTTAAAATACCATAAACACAAATCATCTCAACAATAACCCTCAGATTGACATATGGATACAAAGACCAGAAGACTTTCAGAACCTCAAGACTCGAGGATGCGGAATAATAATCATGAGATTAAATATATGGCAAATGATACATTTTTCAAATAACAGAATAAGTAAACAATATAAAAAGGTTATAAATTATATGATGATATAAAATGAAATTTTATGACTGGAATTTGCCTTGGTTTTGACAGTCTAGTTCTATTATAGGGTTTATCTAAGCCTATTTCCTAATTCTTTTATATTATAATTATACTTTATAATAATT
This sequence comes from Trachelipus rathkii, assembly GCA_015478945.1. Taxonomy (NCBI): domain Eukaryota; kingdom Metazoa; phylum Arthropoda; class Malacostraca; order Isopoda; family Trachelipodidae; genus Trachelipus; species Trachelipus rathkii. Next base: position 9,239 of record JABUQX010103585.1, read on the forward strand.
ATTAATATAAAATTTATGATATTCCAACTCACAAAACATAATAATTTCGACTTAAAATTTTTTGATAAATTATTCTATGACACTCCATGAGGTTAAAATGTTAGGATTTTTACTACTCTACTAAATTTTACAGTAAATTCAAAGGAAAAGTCAATAGATTTTCAAAGATATTTTAAATAAATAACTGTTGAGATTACTAAAATTAATGAAGTAGCTGAAGAAATGACCGCAATATTACTGAAAATCGATCTTTAATAAAATACGAATGAAATCATTAAATATTAATGTAAGAATATCCGAGATTTAAACGAAAAGTAACTTTAACTAAAATAGATTGAAATTATTAAAATCCAAGAATCAGCGAAGTGCAAAATCGATCGACCCATCCGCGTTAACAAAAGAATTGAAGAGAAAGATGTCAAAGAGAATTTTCTTTAACCAGTAAACGATGAATAGATCATAATCTTTTATAATATACTATTGTCTAAATGACTTACTCATGGGATGAAAAGACTTTACTACATTATAACTGAGCTAAACATCGTCTAGCTGAAGTCGTTTTCAAGGAGATTTTTCTCTTAATGCAATTAGCCCTAATAATACCGGCAAAAGGCATCTAGATCTGCGTGACTTAAAAAAGATAACGGCTGATTACGATAGCTCAAGTATCTTGGAAATATAGTGGTTGTGTTTTAATGTACAGAGTCTCATGGGGACATTAGAATCACAGGACCACCTGCTATATGTCTTTGAAATCCTGATCTTCAGACGATGGATAACATAGCGATACATGTTCTTCAATATGAATTATTTAATACGGCAGTGCTGATGAGACTCACTCCAGCACTACTGTCAATCATTACATTTAGTGAAACTGGAGTTATTTGGAGAAAAAGAAACAGTCAGAACCACCAAAGGTTGTTCTGTGTAAAAACTTTGGTATCTAATCCACTCCTTAATAGGGGAAACGGGAGGCTGTGTCACAGTGGGAACAGTGCTTACGGATACTTCAGTAAGTTGAGTTTTGTCCATGTCACCGATGACAGATGTCAGTAGTCAGTGTCAGTGTCAGTGCGTTTGTATGTCAGAGACAAATCTGTGATATGACTACAATACGAGAGAAATAATCTATTAGATAAATTCTTCATGTGGATCAAGATTTGTCATCGAGTCTTGAAATGTCTGCAAGGTTGTGATTCGTAGATAACTTCAGTCACGGGAGTAGCAAGGCTGTGGCTATAATCACTTCTTCCACTGACTTCTTTATGAGCTGCGAGGGGAACACTCGTCGGAAGTCTGAGAGTCAGCAGTCTATAGTCCTAGGAGGCGTCCTTTGGGGACATTTAATCCAGGATGCCAGGACCTCATTACTAACAGGGACAATTAACGCAGATTCTAAGAGTGAAGCGGCGAAGAAGCTAGAGTCCTTCCCGTTTTCTGAACATTCGGCCCTTTCAACATGTCTTTCTGTTTGCAGTTAACGCAAAGGACCACGAGATACACTTGTAATCATATCTCGCTACTTGATGGCATCTAGAATACTCACAAATAAGTACAGCACCACATGATCTGTATGTGTGCGAGAACGCCATTATGAGATGCATCGACAATAACGCAGAGCAGGTTAATGGAAGTTTCAGAGGAATGTGGACTAAACTTGGGTAATACTCTATAATAACAGGAACACAGGGTTTTGTTAGGAAGAACTCGAGATTGAAATACGATGGTGAAGTCGAAACTACGGATAATATATAATTCTATCAAGAATACTTCTCTTGCGGAGAATTTCCACCATTTTTGTGGTGTTTTGAAAAAAATCCTAATAAAGATTATGTTTCTTTAACATATCTAACTGTAGGGTTTGTGTCGTCTGGGAAGTACTGGTCTGTTCAATAATGTCTGAGTCGGAGGTCTAAAAATACGGGGAGCTGGTCTACTTTTTGAGAAACTCATCCAACAAGTCACCCGCGCTTGGTAATCTCATTAATGAAATTCACACGGCAATAATTATCGGGAATAATTACGGTAGAGAACAATATGCACATTTAAGTGAAGCCCTACGAAATTATTTCCCGCTGCAGACGAGACTTAGGGATTGGAATAAACGAATTAATGCTTTCAGCTGTTTGAGCATTTTGTGATCACCTAGTAATGATCCAGAGCTTTGCGAATAAAAAAATACCGATGAATTAGTAGAGCAATTGGAACTTTCTTTGTAAAAAGAGTCCGTTTTATAATAATTCATTATCGAACCCTATCTGAAACATATAATCATACCGAATACATGAATTCGTATTAAGGATAAGTCCAGAGGTAAGGTAAGGCGAAAAACCGAGGAACCGAACCCGAAAAGTATGAGATTATATGACCCAACAGCAGAAGCAGATGGTGAATTTTCATTAGCCTTACCATGTTCATCTATACCTTGATGACTTGAGAATTTAAATCATCCTGCTTCCTAATTAGTCTTTCACATATGAAAGAACGAGGAAAACCGAGAATCGCGATGAATAATGTGTGAACAGAGTCACAAGATATGAATTAAGCGCAACCCGACACGAGAAACAAAGTCGCTGTTCGGGCGCCAATTCAATTTGTTTTATGTCGGAGTGTTAAAAGTTTAATTCTTACACACCGTAACTTTATTGGGAATTTCCAGGTCAATTTTCCGTAGAATAATCTAAAGTTTTAATAAAGGAAATTATCCTATACAAAGTATACAATTGATGATACCTTCAATTATACCTGAAGGGTTTGAAGCCTTGGTGACTGTAGACAGCCCCATAACGCAGAGAGATTATACTAGATGACCCAAGGCTGTATGCTTTCCCTAAGCTCAACGATAATTATATCTCTTACTAAACTAACAGTCACAAGATACAACACTGGGACTCTGCTTAAGCTGTCAATGTTGCGCTTTCAGAGATGAGAGTGAATGCAAACAACTAGAAAAAAACATACAGTTAGATAACAATTTCTAACGTTATGACCTTTAACATTTTTTAAAGGCAAACTTGAGAAAAAACAACCGAGAAACGACACGAATATATGTCAATTCTTTCAAGACACATAAAACTAATGGTATGAAATAAATGATTTGTTATTAAAGGTGATTTATTTCATAGTTTTACAATGAAAAAGACTTAAATATTTCTAAAACCAATTTAACAGATACTACTATATTCGACTATATTTGATACCAATATATAGTAATTAGATAAAGAATAAAGACCTAATTTAAGACCAAAATTTCAATGTAATATTTTCACAGAACAAAACGTCAGACCGAAGTCTGAAACTGAAACGTTCGAAAGCGTGACGAGATAATCGTTTCCCAGATGAAACTTCAGACGCGAAGTTAAATTGATTCGAACTAGACCGAGAGTCTGAAATCTGAGAATTAAATGAAGGTTAATATATCGAATCCTACTTTTAGACCAACATTAAAACTGTGAAGTTTGGAAGACGAAGATTAAAAACAAAAACAAAAACCTAGAAAGATAATAACGGGAATTATTTATTTATGTTATGAAGATTTAATGGAATTTAAAGTTATGATTAATTATACTTTTATTAATTAAGAAGTATCGACAATTGTACTATGCATTTTAACATTTTCATTAACATACTTACCCCGGCGAGGATAGGGGTTTATGTTTAATACTTTTCAGTACCGTGAACGGAGACACGCGTTTTGACATGATACGAGAATCTGAATGAACTGGAGAACGTTTATATAAGTACATACGATTAATTTAGCAAATTCTTATCTTTAGACTAACTCTAACAATTACATTCACGTTTACATAATGCTCAAATTCCAATGTGAATGCTTATTCTTATAAGAAGTAAGAACTAAACCTTGTAATATCCCAATTATGGAGTCATTGTACGCAATTCACCCGCATCTACAAGGCTTATATATTGAATAATTGGAATTATTCTATAAAAAATAAAATTTTAAGAAACCAATTGTTCCTCAATTAAACTGGAAAACATTTAAGTTAAGTAATTAATTTGTTAGGGAAAAAAAGTTAGGATACAATAGCATAATAATAAGAAATAAATAGTTTCAATCTCGAAGCCGTTGTCCCAGCAGAACCATCTACTTCAGATTCAGAAACCAAAAGTAGAATCGGGCGGATGTTTTCTAGGCCTCACGGTTCCCTTTACCCGCTTAGGTTCATGTGATATAATATGTCTATTTGAAAAGAATGAGTACTCATCACAACATTTGATGAGGAGGTTAGAGTCTTATTATGTAGAATGGAAATGATTTCATTGAGAATGAGTTTGAGATGAAGTTTAGGGTAAGTATAAAGGATTGAGATACTGTTGTGGATAAGTGATATAGATAATAGTCTATCAAATAATACTGAGGTAGTACTGAATTATACTAATATAGTAATGAGTGTAGACATCACATTACCTAATAATAATATTAAATAATATACTATATATTAATGTAATCACTATAATTATTAACTTATTATATTATTATAAATCGACTTATAAATTACGAGCGTGATGACTAATATGGTAGGTAGTATAGAGTTAAGTAGAATAGTATGAGAGTATGTATGATTATAGTTATAAGTATAAGAGTAAAGCAAAAGTGAGAAAAGAGTAAATCGCAGAGGGTGAGGCCATCAGCGCAATGAAGATTTACTAGAGAACTGTTTAGAGAGGAGGATTAGTTAAATATGATAGTGGACGATAAAAAATTACTCAGTAAGATGAGGATAATAATTGATTATAACTACGAATATGATACAAATAGTTATATATAATATATATATAGTAGTTACATAATAGTATATATATATATGAGTTTAGAAAGTAAGAGTAATGATAAGTATTATATGAGCATGAGTTAAGATTATGCAAGGATTAAGGAGTATAAGGGTATGAGAGAATTTGAATGATAATATGAGCATAAATAAGTCTAATGAGAATATATAGATAATAGTATATAATAGATATAGAGGTAATTAATTTTATTTATTAAAATTATAATGATAGTACAGTTAAGTATAGAGGCAAATATGGATTAATAAAATATAATATATGTGTAATATTATGAATAGGTGAATAATATAGATAATAAGATAGTCTCGTTATTAGCTTAGAGATGTCTGACAATTGAATGTAACAGAGGAATCCTGTGTTTAAGTAATAATATAAGAGACCTCCAGGGTCTCACGGTGGCCCGGCTGACCGACGCTACTTACTGTACGGAGCGACGTTGCATATGTACTGAACAATAGTCTAATTATAGGACATCCGCAGTGAGGTCACTGCGCTACTAAAGTGAAGGAGAAGCGGAGTACTTGCCCAGGCTAGTATTCGTTGCATAGTAGGATAAGCGACTATCTGCGATATTCAAAAGTATTCGATTCCCATAGCATCACATTCTCTATTCTTCTTTCACACGATGGCAGTATACTACTTATAAGTCACGCTAATGTCGAGACAATCCATATACTCCGGTTCGATTATAAGGATATGCAGGACGAACTAATATTCATACGTCATATAGTAATTATATCATTGCGGAAAACTCGGATCAACCTAGTGCGATGATGGACGTGCTAGGTGTGCGCGATGCAGAGTATAGAGTATCGATATGGTCCTAACTATTTCGAGCCGGTCCATACTTTCTGTTCATCATTAGCGAATGCAAATTGAGAATGCTCGTCGGAGTAGAAGAAAATTATGCAAAGCTGTGTGAGAATATTGATGATGAGCGATCTATAAGTATAAAATACATGGATACAGTTGTATCTCTGTATCTGTGAGCAACTCGGTTCGGAGCCGCGGTGTGGCCCAACAGGTTTGTTTCTATACCGCAAATACACGAACCTTCTCATCGCACAAATCTGACCTAGAAGATGAACATATCCAAATAGACAGGCTAAGAAACAACGCTTATAATAAACTTCCTCCAACTCTCAAATCAATATTTAAACACTGCGCAAGCTAAAACGCCACAGCAAGAACTTATGCTCACATACATCTACTGAAGTCTCAACAAAATCGACCTTCATATAAATCTCGGACGCCCCATGTCGTAGGCAGTCACTAGAAACTACGTGGAGTAAAGTAAAGAGTCCCGCAGAAATGGGGACCAAAATTCAAGCAAAATACAATAACATAGATAATTATATATGAAAAAATAATAAATAAGTACATAATAATAAGTCAGAATCACACCTCTAACATCATTGACACATAAATAATCAGATGAGCCAAACACCTACCAAAGAAAAAAATCAGGAACTAGAATGGATTAAGGACTTCCAGCAAGACCTGATTGCCGAGTTTGAAACCGTAACCGGAAAGGAGCTCTCAATAGACTCATAAATACATATGAAAGACATAGAATAAGATTCAGAGCAATTTCATGGTATCAATCAAAACAGTAGTACGTGTGAGACATCCATCTCAAGTGAAAACATAGGCACGATGGATATTCAGTCAAACATGCGCATAAAGTGAGGAGGATCATATCTCATCCTGTCACTGGTGAAACGCAGAGCGATCGAATGGCTGAAGAATATTGCATGAAGTACCAGCATATGAGAACGTAACTAGATATGATCGAGAACATGAAACAAGAATTACCGTGTATTCGAAGAAGCGGTCTTGCAATATTTACGTGAGATGATATTGTGTGTGTCTTCTGAAAAGGTAGACTGTCTAGACTCACTCTTACATATGATACAATTCATCTATACGTATATGGCAGTTTATCCTAGATCCTATCAGAACTGAGTATAAACTCTGAGTATGTGCATATAATTATTGCTTTCGAAGGCATGTGAGAGATGTCAGTGAGTGTCTGCAGATATTCGCATGGTGTTGACAGCGTAGGGATAACGCACTACACTACAAATTTTGATTAGTACTCTAGGTTATATTAGCTTATAGTATGAGAGTTCATTCAAAAGATTTGATGATACTGAGCTAGTATAGTAGTATTATTACTATATAGTATCGATGTGAGTGATGATTATTATATAATGAAACTAGAATACAGATATATATAATTATAGATAATATGAGTATAGTACGATTAATGTTATTTTAATAAAGTACCTTGATATGATAAGATGAAATGAAACAGTTTGGTAGTTTTCGTACGGGTTACTAACTTATTTGCTGCGGTTATTGTAATCTTAAAGTAAAATAATTATATTATTTATCTTTTGTGCCGACGTGGTACTAAAATAATACCTTATTGAGATTTGAATTTTTGGACTATGCACTACTATATTGTACGCATGAGTAGCAGTAGTTATGAGTCAGGATCCTATTGTCATTAAATAAGCCTCAAATTCGCGATATAACTTAATTAAGATGATTGTGGCTATCTACTCTTAGACCTATATTATGGATTGAATGTATGGCATATAACCGTATATATAAATTGGCATAATTAACTAGTAAGCATTGTGTTTAGATATGACTATATTGTACAATTATATGAGTTGAATATATGGAGTATAAGGTGAATGGTAAGTATATACGGTTACAATTAATGGAGTTAGGATCAGATATAGGAATTAGCCAGGATAGAGAAAATAGTGAAAAGTGTAGTAATAAGGTGGATTATTTGGAAAATTATTGGAAAAATACTATCGATATTATGGTAAATTGATATTGAAGTGACAATATAGTGTATATTACAAGATATATGGTATAATGATCATATAAGTGTTCGAGTAATTAGGTGAATACTATCGAAGTGTGAAGGTAATTATATATCTAACCACTTTATTATTTATTGATAGTATATTATAAAATTAATTATATATGATAATGATATATGACGGCCACCTGAGCCGTGGATTAACTTTCATATTCAGGGTGACTTGAATTAATCAGGTCACTCCATAGTGAGGAGTCACTAATTATAATCAATATGAGTAGACTTAAAGGGTAAGGAAATATAATACTAGAATAAATTAGGGGATATACATATATAGTAGACGATTCACAATGATTTAAGGATGATAGTTATATAAGAAATCATATTATCACTCAATTCATAAACTATAATTAGTAGGTCATTATATTATTAAGTATATATATTTGTATGACATTGATATATTCCAAGAGAAAGGAAAATATGATATGTTAATATAATCACGTGAAGAAAGTGATAATAACATTTAAGTTGAGATGTAAAATTGGTAAGAAGAGACCATTAAGTGCAGTAGTATAATAAGTATAATGTAAATCGAATTACAAAAAAAATAATTTCATTAAATCCCCAATTTCCTTTTTATTACAATTATACAGACTCGAACTATCTAAATTTTCAATGTATGTTCCTAAAAATCGGTTTAGCATAAGGTTAATTATATTCTCGCATGTTATTTTTTACACTTATAAATTTTCACATATGCATAAAAAATTATAGTTAAATAGTTAATTGATACAATATTACATAGTAGTAATAAAAAATAAAAAAAAATATACTAAATTAAATAATATAATTATAGTTATCTATGGATATCCATTTGGTCAAGGGCTGATTATTAGTCAGTATGTTTGCTTTTAGGAGACGACTAGGGTAAAATGTTCAGAGGTTGACTTCAGCTTCTGTAACGTGATAGAAAAGTAACGTCACAGTGAAGGTTAAATATCTATAGTTAATATTCTAATTTTAAAGTTATGTAAAATCTTACGATATATGTAATTGATCTGTGTGTTGTATTTGCACTGGCTTGTAGCAGAATTGTGATCGATCGTGGCGTGGCACTGCTGTGTCATACGCTTATCTGGCTGATATGGTAGGTGTGATACAGGTTAAAAGATCGCATCTATTGGGTGTGTTATGTTAGGTGATTGAGTAGTCGGAAATCGTGGTGTTGTGATGTGTGCTAGTCGTTGTGTGTGTGTGTAGTGGTTAGTTAGTGATAGGCTCGTGTTTAGCTCGTTGCTGTCGCTGATTGGTGTGTGGAGTAGTGTGTATGAGTGGTTGAACAGGTGACTGGGCCACTCGCTGCGTGACGTTTGTGTGTGTGTGTGTGGTGGTGTGTCTGTAGTTGTGTGTGCGTGTGTGTGGTGTGGTGTGTTCGCTCGTTAAGAGGGCGTAGGGGTGGCTGTGTGTGCTTGTATCCGGGCGTTTGCTCGAATAGTGTGCTGTAGTCGTGTTGTGAGGTTCGTCTAGTTGGTTATGGTGCGCAATCGTTTGTAAGTTGTGAAATATGTTGAATGAATGATGTTAAGATTAGTGTGCCTGTATTGATACGAAGTCGTTAGTTTAGGTTTCAGGTAAGTGTATAGGATGTAGTACATATTATGATTGCTGTGAGTGGTTTTGTGTATCTGTTGAGTGTGTTGAGATAGGTCGAAATTGTTTGTGTGTTGTAGTGTGTTGTGCGTGTATGTCTAGTGTCTGTATGTTACGTAGTTTGATGGTGAGTTGTGTCTGCTGTTGTTGTTCGTATAGATGAGTCTGTCGCTTGATAAGTGATGTGGTGGTGTTAATATGTATGAGTAGATGTTGATTGTGTATGGTGTGGAGATGTATCGATATAGTTGAAAGTATAGTATAGTTGTAGTTTAGTTGAAGTAGTTAAGTTGATAAAGTGTTGTTGTTAGTGTGTATTGAGTGTATGTAGCTAGTATATAGATATATGGATTAATCGTTATATTTGAAGGTCGTCAATAATGTATATTTAATACTATATACTAATATATTTATTAACTGATATAATATGTAAGGTGAATAGGTTGATTATTAGTTGAATTAAATATTTAAAGTGATAGTATATCGATATTAAGTGTTATAAGCTTAACATTCATCAGTGTTATGATTTTTGTATTTACATACTATTAGGTTTTTATAATTTATGTTAATGGTATTTAATATTACATTACTAGGCATAATTGATAAGTGTCTATTGGGTGAGGTTGATATATACTATGCTATAGTAAGCCTCGATATCACGGGGAGAGTACGGCACTCAGTAAGGTTGAGTGTATAATCTAGCCTTAACAGAGTGAACTTACTCTAGATACTATATATAGTATGGTTATTCTGATTATTTATATATTATATGCATATTTATCATGCTATATATATAATATAATCACAATGAGGGAGTGATCAGTTATTTTAGATAGTATATCGAGTGAGAGTCGTAACTCTAAAAATTAATAATAAATAATGATGCTATAGCTAGTATATATATTATATCTATTATAAATAGTTATTATATATTTAAATATTACGTACATACTGGAACTAAAATATATTGTGCTCTATTTTATTTGTTAAGAGGTGGTAACGGCATTTCTCTGGGGAACACGATATGAGTTTATGTAGGTCTCACGATGATTTGATCTAGGTTAGGGTAATAAAGATACGGTAGAAGGATGTATAGTGATAGGTATAATCAGAGTACACTTGGTGTGAGTGGTATCGCTTATTGTAAAACTTATTCGTAATGAAATTATGGAGAATAAGGTATGCTTTATATAAGAATAATGATATGCGTTAGGTATATTATTATTAGTTTAATATAGAAGTTAATTATATTGTCTTATTAATTATATAGTATATTATAATAATATTATACATAAGTATATGAGTTCTAGATATATAATTGTATAATATTAG
>JABUQX010103586.1:0-31461 GCA_015478945.1 Trachelipus rathkii
TTTGGATATATTGTTGATGCAGGGAACACGCTGGAGCGATTGATGGAGGCGATAGGTAGTAGGAAGGTTGTGATGGCAGGAAGGTGGTGGTGAATTAGTATTGTTGGTGTCTTATAATGGTGCTTTTGGTGTGTATGTCTCGTTAGGTTTATTTCGTCGCTGGGTCTTCGCAGGGTGCGGGCGTTCGTCTGTGTTTGGTTCTTTCCTTTGTTATTATTGCGTACAGTGCTTGTGCAGCACCTACTACTTGGTTGGGGTACGACTAGTATTATTCTTTCCCCGTCTCCCTGGATGTGGAGGTCTGATCGCGTTCCGTATTCTCTAATGTCTGTATCTATCTAATATATATATATCTAAATATATATATATATATTAATATAATATATATATTTAATATATATTAATAATTATAATATATAGGGGCGTGAGAGTTGCTTGTATTACATGGTATGTGCGTATACGTAGGGCTAGCTGCACACTTGGACTTGGGGTGTCGGAGGATTTTAGCCAGTTATACGGGGTATAGGATTGAGAGCTGACACTCATAAGAACTTACCAATCGTTTTATAAGGTCAATTTCAGTTTCCTTGCTTTTTTGACTGAGGTGATTCAAAATATTTTCATTGCTGACCTCTGTGCTGAGATCTCGATGAATTGACAGTTAGGCAGACCTTAATGCGATCTTCTTCAACACTATTCCGTAAATATACGTTTTCAGACGCCTTAATGTCGAAAAGGTTTTTTCTACTGTTGCGGTGGATACGCAGGCAATACTGCTAGATATCAGGAGAGTAGCAATGTTAGAAACCTCCTCTTGTCACACTTAGCCAAAGCAACGATCGCAGTTTTTGGTTTTTTCATTTTTCCTAACAGCCATTTACGCTGCCAGAAAACACCACTCTCCTTTTAGTGTACCCTCGTGAGGGTCGGAAGGTCGTTTTATAAAAGAGGATGCTTTTTTCAAATGCTTATAAGGTACATTGCACTTTTCTGGTAAAATATACTGAAGTGGTTTCATGCGAAAGAAATCGATCAGTCAACGAAGAAATCAGATCATCAATAAACGGAATAAAACTGAGATGCGGTAATATGATTTCCGGGATTGATGTAGGCACATTACACGATGTTTTCTGGGAACTTCGTAGTTTTTTGAATTGTTATTTCAATACCTAACGCTGTCGCATACATTTTTAGCTTTTGTAAATATGGTTTTAAACTCTGTGTCTGCATTTTGTCTATCTCTTTTTCGAGTAAGCTGAATAATATGGTCCTCTCACTAAGTTTATTGCGGACTGACGAATGTCCCGAATGGACACCTGTAACTGTTTTTTGACAAGGTGTAGGTTATTCCAAGAAATTTACGTAAAACGTATATAATGTTATTATAAATTCAAATTACTGATTGATTTAACAACGAAGTAGCATTCTGTGGATAATTCACCAGGCCAATCTTTTATTCTTCCAATGACGCAAGTATTGGCTAAAGATTCTCTTTAAAAAAGAAAACCGCTTCTAATGCCGTTCACACCATCTGGTCTCGCACATCTTTTTAATCCTCTTGTTATTTTAGTTACCAGAAAACTCTTTTATTTTATCTTCGCAGAAGTTTTGTGCGCTTCGGGACTCGATCGAAAAAAGTGCATATTTCAGAGATGAATCCTAAGACGTTTTGAAATTGCCAGAATTTTAGAAGAGTCTGAAGATATAGATTTAAGCAAGTGCTTACACCAACAATGTGTGTATAGAGCTTTAGGATATTCATTCCGAATAACAGATTGCACGTCCTCAGAATTCGCCGTCTCATGGAGAGGCTCTGATCGATATTCTTGGCCTCTTAATTCGAAGTTTTAGAACCAAGATAGCCCGAGTCCCTCTGTCCAAAATTAACATGAGCCGAATGCTTTCCTGAGATATCATAAACGAACAAAGTATAGAATAAAATGCCTCTTCTTAAAAGTAAAAGGAGGTATCCCGAAAAACCTCCCAATTCGCATTCGCAATACCTTACACAAAGTGAAACTGTTCTGTGTTTGGGAATATCCATTGTTTCAGTCAGCTAATACTGAAAAAAATTATTTTATTAACTTCTTCACTATTTCTTTGTATAAGCTGACGAAATGACTGTATGATTTCATTCTGTATTCATCGGACTCGTATATACATTGAATTTTGGGACGATAGAAGTAAGTGGTTCTTCAAAACCTGGTCACATCCATTTGCTCGAAACCCTAAGAAGGCTTCTAAAATTTCGTCATTTTCAGCTCTAGTTGATAATTCAATACGTCCAGAGTCACTTGAGCCCCTTAATGCAAGACCTTGCTAGACCTTGCTGGCCACATAAACGTATAGTTTCAATTATTGGTATACAAGTTTTTCTTATTTTTTCTTCACATTTTTCTTATTTTGAGTGTCCAGTTGTATGTCTATGCTTTCGATTTTTTTCTGAATAAGAGCTTCAATATTATCATATATATATATATATATATATATTATATATATATATAGTATATATATATATAATATATATATATATATAATAGTATATATTATACTATATATATATATATATATATAATATATTATATATTATAATTATATGTAGTTTGTTTTCTGCTGAAAAAATTGCAGTCGATAATTTCGGGGGGGGGGGGCTGCAGCCCCCTCAGCCCCCCCGTGGCTACGCCCCTGATGACTGATTATGCAGTTTCTGAAAGTAGTGCCGATGACTTTTTGATTATGAAATATCAACGACTACAAGCCAAGATTCGATGGAAGATTCGATGGATATGGAGGTTTCTCAAATTTTTTGCCGAATAAAAGTCTTTACTGGAATCTCTACGTCATTTTCCTGGTGTTTTGCAGTTTTTCATTTTTTAAATACAGCACCCCACTACCATCATCAGAATCAGTAGAAAGACTCTTCAGTTTGGTAGGTTATATTCATTCTCCTAGAAGAGGCAGACTGTCAGATGAAATGCTTAGCAATTTGATATTTTTAAAAGGAAATTCAGTGTATGAGAAAAATCAGGTTTCCTAATCTTTTTAGTATCTCATCATATTTTCTTACAATTGTAGAGATTATTATATATATATATATATATATATTATATATATATATATATATATATATATATATATATATATATATATATATATAATATATATATATATATTATATATATATATATATATATATATATATATATATATATATTAACGAATAATTTATAATCTCTAGTTTTAAAGTATCTAGATACACGTATCGGCGATATATGTATCGTTATCCGTATCGCCAAAGAAGGTAAGCAAGTATCGGTGTATCGGTATCGCTAAAGTAAATTTTTTTGTGCATCGATGTAATCGGTATCGCTTAAGCAAATTTTTGGTATCGATGCCCTCACTGTATATATATATAAGTATATATATATATTATATATATATAAATATATATATTATATATATATATATATATATATATATATAATTATTATAATATAAATATATATATATATATCTATATATATATATTATATATATATTATATAGGAACTTCTCCTTTAAAAGGTAGTTAACCGATATATATCGAACGAACCATGTAATCGTTTTTTTCGATTATTTCAACGGCAAAAGTGCGACAAGGTTGCCAAATGTGAGTTTTTTTTTTTTTTTTTTTTTTTTCCTAAGGTAATACCCAAGCTAAATACAAAGATTTTGGAAAGAGTCAGGTCTCTCGGCCTCGCCGGGGGACGACGGGGGGGAACCTTCGTCCCCCCTCTGTCCCTCCGTCGGCTCAGACCCTTAAAAATATATTAAAAAAAATACAAAAAATTAACATATAAAAATTAACATGATAAAAAAAAAACAGGCAACTTGTGGAACTTTTTTCGCGATCTTTCTATTGGAGATTTAGCTAACACGTGACACTGCTGGGCTGCACGAGCAGATTTCTGCGATTGTCGATATTATGACATTTTTTGTAACTACCTTTTAAGAGAAGTGCCTAGTAGTATATATATATATAGTTATATATTATATTATATAGTATATATTATATATATATATATATATATATATATATAGTATATATATTATATAGGTATATATAATATATATATATAGTATTATATATATATATATATATATATATATAATATATATAATTATATATATATAATATATATAATATTTAGTATATATATATATATATAATTATATAGTATATATTATATATATATATATATATTATTATATATATATATATATATTATATATATATATATATATATATATATATATATAATTATATATATATATATTATATATATATATATATTATAGATAGAAATGACTATACATAAATGGAGTATAGTATTTACTGATATATACAACGAATAAAAATATTTATATTTTTTCATCATGTATATGGTTGTATTTTGCTTTTTTTTCTTCTTCTTCTACATTTTATTAGGCAATTTTAGGAAGTGTAGGCAGTTTGGTTAACATTAATATATTCAAGGAAACATTAAATAATAACAAAAGGCCGGTAGCTAATAAAATTTTTTCAAAAATTACATATTATAATCTATTCCTTCTAAATTCTCCTGTAATTTTGTTTCATGCAGTACGTCATTTCATTTATTAACTTTAATTTTATATTTTATTCCTTGCATATTCGCCTCTGTCTATTTTAATCAGATTGTTGAGTTATTAATACACATTTTATTTTATTTTATTTTTACTTTTATTTTTTATTTGTCATGTTTTAGTTATTATATTATATGTCTTCATTAATTATATTTAATTTCATTACCTTGTTTAATGTTAAAATCATGCCTATTTTATTTTATTTTTATATTATGTTTTCATATGTATATTATTTTCTATATTCATTTCCTTATATTTTACTTTTCTTTTATATTAATTTTAGCATTTAAATTCAAAGTTTAGACAAAAAACACTTGTAAGTGGTTCTGGTGTAAGGCTAAAGCAGTGTAATCAAGGCCTTGTATAAATTAAATAAAACATAAATTAAAAATGTGTATTTAAGGTCTAAGTTATCTTGCTCAAAAAATATTAGTCATGGCTTGCAGTATTCTGCAATATCACCATGACGAGTTTTATTGGCGAGTCCCTATAAGTAAATATAATAAGAAAGTGAAATGGGATCAAAAAATACCTTTTTGAGTTACTCACTTAAATTTTTTATTATCATTATATTTTATGGATTTTAATTATTAATGTTATTTTATACTTAATTGAAGAAAATAAATTATTTATTTTTTCAATATTAATTTGATATATTCAAAACAAAAGTATTATTTCCAGTTTTCCACTCAACAATTTTCATTGGTCAAATTAATTGAAAAATAAAATAATATTAAATAAAAAATACATCAAACAAAACAAATATATAATATATATTAAACTTGAACTATATACATATATTATATAATATATATTTTTTGACACATGTGGCTTCTTAGACCGTTTTCGTTTTTTCATTTGTGCTTACTCTCGATAAGATATGCTTACACAGTTTTAGCACAAATTCAGTGCAAAAACTGCCACGATTTCTTACGAGTTTAGTTTTCAAGGAATAGGAATCAGCTGTTGTGATGGAGTCCGTCGATTTGGAATAAACAGAAATAAAAAAAAATAAAAAATGTTTTATATTACAAATAAATGAAATAATTGAACAACTATTGTGATGGAGTTTACCGATTTGAAATAAATTAGATTTAAAGCTGATTTTATTGAATGAAATATTCATCAATTCAAACGGGCCTACCACGCCGCCATTTTTTGTTTATTTGTTTGTGTAAAAACGTGCTCAATTCTGCAATCACGGGAAATAGGAACCTTACAGAATTAAAGAAAATCCTTACGTTTGTAAGTATTTCTTATGATTTTTCGCTAAGTTTGACGAAAATGAACGCAAACTCTAGCATTTCTTACATTTCGTAAGCACAAATGCATAAACGAAAACGCCTTAACTGTCTCTTTCTAATGTTCTACAATCGAATCGTTAATAATCGTAAAAAATATCGATTATCGAAAAATAATAATGATATCGATATATCAATAATCGGAAAAAATATTGATAGTGTTATCACTTATCCCTAAACGAACGAATAAAGCCAAAGTTTGATCATAGTAAAAATATTACTAGTATTTCAATCAAATGTTATAATTTTCCGACCATCTTGTGTGTGTGTGTGTGTGCAATGTACAAAATTTCCCGCCAAAAAATAAAAACATATTTAATTGCTTTGAATTTAGGCAAAATTTATTTCCTAAAGTCATATATATTTTTTATTTAGCGTGGTTAATTTTTTTTAAAGGAAATGACTAATATTTGTTTTTAAAATATTGCTAGATTACTTTATGCTTGAAAACGTCAAAAGTAGTACATAAATTTACTTTCAATTCTAAAAGGGCATATCGGAAAATGCCCGACAATATTCCTATCTTTCGGACCTACTGGTAATAAATATGTTGTGGTTTGATGAAACTTTTAATTTCATATGCAGGTTAAAATTTTCAGAGCGTTATTTTTTTTAATTTTTAATGAAACTATAGATATAAAATGAACGAAAATCAATAAAAAAAAATTCAAATAATTTGTTGATATCATTTTTGTACATTCAATTGCATTTTTAATACAGTATTCGTGTTATTGAGACTAGACGGGGCTCCACAATTACCATATAATATTAAAGCTGCGTTTCCAGAAGCCCGGGTGCAGCCCGCGTGCAAAATCGACTCGAAAACGCTTCAAATTGAAAAAAATTACATTAACCAATCAGTGAACAGGAAATTTGAGTACCTGGAAACGGCCGAGCGCGCCCGTCGGATCAGCTGACAATTGTAAGCAATACTCTTATACTTATATGTATCTATTTTATGAAATGATACGATATATTTAGTATCCTTAATATAAAAGTTAACTAAAATATTAAAAAACTTTTGGCAAGCCATTTCCGACACATGTTTTGTAAAGAAATTTGTTTGTAAACAAAATATCCTTCCGCAGCCCCCCGTTTATTAATTCCCGAAATCGAGGATTTAACAAAGTGCGCCTGACTGTGACGTTTACGTGACGTAGAAGTGCGCAAACGGGCTCTGGAAACGATGCATGTGCGCCTCTGTGCCCGCCCGGGCTGCAGTCGGGCTTCTGAAAACGCAGCTTTTGTATTAATCGACCCCTTATTAACCATTAAAATTATTCGATTCTCAATATCAATAACTTTTATATATATTATGAAATTTTTAATATATATTTTTTTCCAATTTTCAACAAACTATTAGCTTTGTAACCCGTTAAGTAACACTCTTAAGTGTTGTTGTTTCATTGTGTCATAGGCTATAGGCTCTATTTTAAGATTTTGATTTACATAGATTGAATAAATCATTTCAAAAATAATACTATATCGAACTTAAAAAAGTTTGTTTACAAATTATATTTCGCGTGACGTCACGAATCTGAAAAAATAAAAATAAATAAAAGAAATCAAAAATTGATTTTTTTCTTATAAAATAAAAAAAATCACCAACCCTGCCATATATATATATATATATATATATATATATAAATATATATATATATATTAATATATATAATATATATATATATATATATATATATATTATTATATCCTATATTAATAATATACTATATACTATAATATATACATATATTACGTGATGGACGATTATGCAAATTTTTGCCTGATGACGACTGACGATGACGATTTAGGCCAAATTTTGGCCGATAAAGATGACGATGCTTGATTTCAGAATTTTCATTGGAAAAAACTATTTTAAAAATTTCTTTCCCCTTCTCTCTCTCTCTCTCGTTTCTCTCTCTCTATCTATATATATAATATATATACTCATTATATATACATATATATATATATTATATAATATATATGTATATTATATATTATATATATATATATATATATATATATATATATATATATATATATATATATATATATATATATATATATATATATATATATATATACTGTATATATATAAGGCTGCAGACAGGGGGGTCCGGGGGTTCAACCTCCCGAAATTATTTTAGTTGATCAAAATTTTTTGATACCTTAAGTCTCAATAATAATGAATAATAATATAATAATAATAATAATAATATAATAGATTAATAATGAATATATAATAAT
Source organism: Trachelipus rathkii (assembly GCA_015478945.1). Taxonomy (NCBI): domain Eukaryota; kingdom Metazoa; phylum Arthropoda; class Malacostraca; order Isopoda; family Trachelipodidae; genus Trachelipus; species Trachelipus rathkii. The sequence continues at coordinate 8,196 of JABUQX010103586.1, forward strand.
AATAATAATAATAATAATAAATAAATAATAATATAATATATAAATAATAATAATATAGATAATAATAATAATCATGAAAATGAAAAGTATTTATTATTGGAAGAGGAGACATGTTTGTGGTCCGTAACGATTCCTTAGGTCAAGTGGCTGTTTTTCATATATGTATAAATAATTTAGACCAGGGACTTTAAATGTAAGGTTTCAAGTTTGCTGATGATACCAAATTGGGCTACCTCAATAAGGAATAATGAATGGATGTATAAAGATTTAAAAGATAAGGAGGGAGCTGTATCGTTGATCGGATGAGCAGGTTCATTCCTTCCTTCTTCCGCTAAATTTTTCTTTCCTCATTCATTCCTGTCTGAAAACTAAATCTTCTTTCCCCTCATAATCGCAGAGTTCGATCTTGCTTATGTCTCTGGCCATTAGAACAGTGCCTATCGGGTGTGGAAAATTCTCGTTCTCACTCCTATCACTCTCGTAATTTTCATTCAGCTAGAAATCATTGCAGGGCATACTTTTCGACCGACGAGCAAACCTGGCTTTCATCAAAGGAAAGTGGCGCACCTCCTTGGTTCTCCTACTGACAAATCTTCAATCTCTGACAATTCTGTACATCTCTGCCTTTCCTCCTCTTATTCGATCTGATCATTGTGTTTCTAATTCTCCAACTTAAAAGGCTAATCTCTTCGGCCCTTCGCTCAACTATATTCTTAATGTCTCAATACTAGCACTTTCCCTCCCCTAGGTTGGAAGCTGGCGACATGTCCAACCTTTCCGAAAAAAGGAAGCCGCTCTGATCCCCCTTCTAAGCTATCGCCCTGTATCTTCTCGCTTGTATTGGCTAGTCTAAGAGTCTTTGAAAACCCTTCTTCAACTCACTTCTTAGACTCTGGAAACTCACTCCGAGTCGTCCAGTTACGTGCTCGTCGTTGCGCGAAGTCTACTGGCGATATAAATTTCCTATCTTACCGATTTATGGTTTTTCGCTCTTAGAACTACGGGGAGACTTGGGTGGTGGCGCTTTGACATATCCAAAGCATTGACGAGTATGGCACGCGTTCACTGCTTCTCCAAGCTCCCCTCGCCATTGGGTTTCCTCCTCTCTCTTTGCCTTACTTATTGTAGCTCTTTCAAATCGCTCAATATCGGCTGTTGTTGATGGGGGAACTTCTTCTTCTTTCTGTCAATAGTGGTGTTCCTCAGGGTTTCTGTCTTATCTCTAACTTTTATTCTAACTTTTCATTAATGATCTTCTCTGCACTGCTAACTCTATCTATCCACTCGTATGACTCGACCCTTCATTCTTTAACTCATAACAATTCTACTCCCACTTTTTACCTCTGGATTGGCTCTCGTCTTTAATCTTTCCGATTTTATTCTCGCTGAAGGATAGAAATAACTTGTGAAATTCAATCTTTAAAAACCCAACTTTTTACAAATCTCCTTCTCCCAAATACCTTCTAACTTCCTGTCCTCTTTCGACGGTTCCGTCGTCTCTTCTCCTGTTGACAATATAACCATCCTTGGCCTTAACAAAACAAAAAAATGTCTTTGGAAACCTCACATCCACAACCGGTTGCTAGGCGGCGTCAAAGAACGTGGAAGTTCTGTTTTAGACTGTGAGCTTTCACTCCTTTTCTTGCAGTGCTCCGCTATACAAAGGTCTCATCCGCCCATGTTTGGAGTACTGCTCTCATCTGCGGGGAGGGGCTCTTGGTTTCACCCGGCTTTTGACAGGGTCGAGTCAAAGGCAAAAAGGCTTATAAACTGTCTGTACTTTCCATTTCACTTGACCCTCTATTTTGCGGCGCGGATGTTGGTGCTTTTATCTCTATCCTATAGGTACCGCAGCGGCAGGTGCTCGAAGAAACTTATCACTCTCGTACCACCACTTTACGGCTTCGTAGCACAATAGGTGCTGTATCTGCGGACCGATTATTGTGTTGACATTGGTAACTCCATGCTCGCTAGTTTGCTGTGGTGCTTTCCTTCTTTCCCACCACCTCTGTTTTGTGGAATTCTCTTCCATCTTCTGTATTTTCCTACTGAATTAATCTCCTCACTTTAAAGCCTGCGTCTGTGCTCATATGCGGAATTTGCGCTAGAGGGGTGAACTTTTGAGAGTACTACACCCTCTCCTTGAATTGGGCTCTGCCCGTGGTGGTGGGTGACAACTGTAAAAAAAAGAATCGCTTGAATGGGCAGATATGTGGCAATTGAACTGAATCTCCTATTCCCCCCATCCAAACATCATTCAGGATTATCCCGAAAAATCGTACTCTCTTCACATTACCCTCAGATGGATCATATATCGCAACCACACACATCTTTGACCTTTTCAAACTTAAAATTAACAATTAGAACTTCTATGTATCACACACACAAAATCTACCTATAGCTCTCTGCCACAACTCACTCATCATAATTTGCAAATCCTTCTATCCCCTCTCATTTCCTTTCCACAGCAGCACACAAACACATTTTACACCACATCACACGCATTTCACCGTTTCCTTTCATCTTTGTTTTCAGTCACAGCGAGCAAAATCAAAATTTGCCCTTTCTAAATTACATCCATCACCTCTCTTTCTCATCTCCTAACATTTATTTCTCTGACATTTCATATCCAGATACGATTCATACATTTTCGCCGAAGGATAGAAGGGCGCTTACTGCGATCCCGACCTTTCTCCGAGGCTTGCATTAGCATTCCTGGCAAAAGATAAGTGGTAGTAGGCAGCCCATCCTAACTACCACCGTCCCTTAGTCGCCTTGCTAGCCACGCAGTGACTACGATTGGGAATTTTTTCTCCCTGACCGTAATGGATAATAAGATATAGGGATTCATGTAGATGTTGTCTAGAAGAGGGGTGTGGATATAAGTGTGTGTATATGATATGTGTTGTCTGGAGGATGATTGTGGATATGAACGCATAACGGAAAAGGCAAACCATTAGGCACTAGAATGTCATACATAACATAGCAAAATGGGTAATATATATATATAATATATATATATATAATATATATATATATATATATATAATATATATATATAATATATTATATATAATATATTAATATAAATTATTTATTGATATTATTATTCATTATTATTATTTTATTTATTATTATTATTATTATTATTATTCTTATTATTATTATATTTATTATTAGTTACGCCCCTGATTATTATTATTATATGATTATTGTTATTATTTTAATTATTGGAGTTTTATTATTATTTCGTCAAAATTCTTGAATATTCTGTTCAATAATCGGGCAAAATAATGCGGCGAAATTTGCCGATGACGATGAACGATTTAAAAAAAATATGCCGAATTTTTTGCCGATGACGATGACGATGACGATTAATCGTCCATCACTAATATAATTATATATATATAATATATATATATAATATATATATATATACTATAATATATATTATATATTATAATATATATATATATATATATATTAGTATATATATATATAATATATTTATTATATATGGTTCATCGTGAATTTGATAGCCACCGTTTTTCTCTAGTCTAAAATTTTAGGTTAAATATCTACAATCTTGTTTAAATTTTTCATGTTTAGTGTGAAAGAAAAAAATTCTATAAACCTCAACTAATATGAGTAAGGGTGACGCATTTTAATTTTTAATTGAGTTATACACGGCTTTTCTATTATTTCAAACTTGTAATTTTCAGAGATATTAACTATGTAAATACATAAATAAATAAATAAAAATTAAATAAATCACATTCTATAACATCTTTATTAGCAAGAAAACAGTTAATAACTAAACACAATTCGTAATAAATTTATACAATTTAAAAAAAAAATAATAATAAAAAAAAGTAAAGAATCTAACATTTAATGAACTTCACACAATAGGTAATTTTTTGTCAATTATACGGTATTTTAAACTTTTTCAGTATAAAAAAACTACGCAAGAAAAGTGGCCACGAAATTCACATGTACCAAATATGTATGTAAATATATATATTATAAGGAGGTAAGTAGTTGTTGAAGAACCAACTTCATTAGCTGAAGACTAGACGATGTTGAAGAGAGTGAGCGTTGTCGCGATGAATTGCGTTGTTCCCGGGGGCTGCTTTGGACTCTCAGTGGTGGTCGCAGCCCCCTTCCACCAGACGCCACAGAACTCCCCCCAGTGACAATGCCGCGAGCACACTCCGCTCTGCGCACCTGAAAGGATGTCGGTCAGCTGTCAGATGAGAGCTAGGTGTGCACACATTAAAGCCACTGAGAAGGCTTCGACCACTCTGTACTCTTACCGTGCAGTTGGTCTGCACCTGCAGTGAGAAGCACATTACAGGCGTTACAGGATGACCGAACAGAGGAGCGCCCAGCAGAAGAAAACTTTGAAATTGAAAATGGTAATGCGCGGTTGAACGATTGGGTAGAAACAATCTCTACAACGTATTATATATAATATACTATATATATATATATATATATATATATATATTATATAATATATATAAATATATATATATTATATAATATAATATATACTAATATATTATTATATATATATATATATATATATATATATATAATATATTATATATATACATGGGCGTAGGCAGGATTTCAATTAGGGGGGGCAAAGGTTGAGTTGAATATATATACTATATAATATATATATGATATATATATATATATATTATATATAGTATATATATATATATATATATATATATATTATATATTTAGTATATAGTATATATATTATATAATATATTATTTTATATGTGTGTGTGTGTGTGTGGTGGTGTGTGTGTGGTGTGTGTGTGTGTGTGTGTGTGTGTGTGTGTGTGTGTGTGTGTGTGTGTGTGTACTGCAAAGATTCGACTTATGGGTTATATCACAGGATGAAAAAGTTACTTCGGTTATAAAATGAATAAAATAACAAGTCTTACAACAGTTGTAATTAAAAAATTTTTGTCATACAGGTGAGTAAAATAAAAATACCTATTTGAGAAACAAAGTAATATTTTGGGGGTTGGCGAGTAATGAGTCCTGAGTGGTAACTAATATTAAATTCTAAACTAGCATTAGATGCCTTGGATTTTCAGGGAATTTCGCAATTACATTTGCTTCCAATTTGTTCATTTTTTTTTACACCACATTACTAATTTTTAATTAATATTCATGCCTACAATAGTCATTAAGCCTGTCTTCGCTCATTGTTTTTCTTAGCCAAGTGCTTTACTCTTCGCAGATGCTGAAAGACCTTTCATTGGTACTGATTGAACACGGTAGCACCATTGCAGTTAAATAGACAGGTTTTTGATTTGAGAAAAAAGGGTGGCTTCTTTTATGTAAGCTTCAGTAAGTTCCACCCTTTTCAAATTTTGGCTTTCCATATTTTTATCTCAGCACAAGGCCAATGTGGCGGCTGCTAAGATTTGCGGGGTGCCCGGGGCGGCAATCGGCTTTGCGGGCCCTGGGGCGGTGTTTTAATAAAAAAACATACACCAAGTATATAAATGCATTAAATCTGCAACAATAACAAACTTTGGTTCAAACCCTGGAGCATTGTAATGGAAATATATTAATATAGATATAGTATATATATATATTAATATATATATATATATGATATTATATACTATATATATATATATATATATATATATATATATATATATATTATATATATATAGTATTTCTTAGGGTATATATATATATTATATGATATATATATAATATATATATATTATATATGCCTACCTTTAAAAATAACTCTGCGACTTTTTTCTTGCAGCTAAAGTTCTTAATTAGGTCATCAAAATCTAAAGTCGTCGCCAAGTCTTTTTCTATTGAGAGAAGAGCCAGTGCAGATAGCCGGTCTTGAGTCATGGTGTTTCTCAAGTAAGTTTTGATGAGCTTCAATTTCGAGAAGCTTCTCTCTGCAGAGGCTACAGTAACTGGAATAGTAAGAATATTATTCTTAAAGTAACATAAATGTTTGGATAGACATCACACAACCCGTTTTTGGCCATGTATTTAAGAACTGATAGTATATCGTCTTTTTCCCCGTCATAAGCTCGTGAAGACATTCTGAGCTCTTCACAGAGCTTCTATATGCTTCAATATCATGGTGTTCCCTTTTCTGAAAGAAACTTCCAAATCTTTGCATTTTTTCAACAAAAGTTCATCATTCATCTGCAGGAGGTCATTAATGTGATACATAAATCCAAAAGTTTTTTCATGTGATTTTAGAGCTTCAAATCTTGGATGACAACTCATTCGCACTGCATCGACTATGACCAAAAAAATAATTTATTTTGAAATATTCTTCAGGTGAGAGTTCGGGAACATCGTCTTTTAGTTCATAGGAGAACAAATTTTTTTTTTCGTCTTCTCCTATGTGCTTGAAATTCCTGGTCAATTCCCACCTTCGTTCAGCTCATCTCTCTGTGGGCTGGTTACCAGTGCAGGCGATCCACTCTGGCGGTCTGCCAATGTACCAATTTAAAATGCTTGGAGATGCTTACTGCTACTCCAACTTGATGCATTTTGATTTACTTTGGCCATACCTTACTTATGGTTGTTTTTGATAAGTATATCATACCATAAACCAAAGACACTACAAATTCGTATGTCGCTATCTCGTTTTCTAATGACTCGACATTCACTAATCAACCCACAGCCCTGTGGTATGTTCACACAGGTTGGATAAAGCAACACAAACACTATTTAGCTGGTACCTCACAGCTTTTACAGAGAGAGAGTGAAAGAGGTTTAATCGCGTAGACTCCACAATCTCGCAAAACGTGAGTCATATTTGACACCGCGAAAATAAAAACCTCGCGAAACTTACACCCGACTAGTTACAGTACACAGAAATCTAACAAATATGCCTATAATATATACATAGATATATATAGATATATAATATTATATGATATATATATAATAATATATATTATATATATATATATATATATATTTATATATATATAGTGATACAAACTTACAATAGTATATATATATATAGTATATATTTTATATTTATATGACTTTCATGTTCATAGATATGCTGAAGTTTGATCGAAATTAAAAAAAAAGTTCGACAAAACGTTGAGATATGCCATATTTGCCCTTATGATAAAAAAAATTGTCAAAGTAAAAAAAATGGAAGGGGGGCTTAGTTTTGACCTATTTTTATTTTTACTGATGCCTACTTTTGGTCGAAATTAAAAAAAAAAATCTGCAAAATTTTAGGAAATTAGTAGCCTAATGTAAAAAAAATTAGCTCAACATAACATGAAAGGATATATATATATATATATATATATATATATATATATATATATATATATATATATATATATATATATATAGTTTTTTTTTTTTTTATATAAAAAATATTTTTTTTTATAAAAATAAAAAAATATATACATATATATATATATATATATATATATATATATATATATATATATATATATATATATTTACACGGCGTTCATTTTCATTATGCAAAACAACTTTTTATTAGAACATTTTCAATAATTACTTTTTAAATAAAATATCACTGAGTAATGACACTGCAATGGCAAACACAAATTCACGTGAAACTGAAAGTGGCAAATCATAGACTGGCAAGCAGGGTTGAGGGTTGCCAGGTGGTTTGGAGTACTTTTAGCCACATATTGGTTAAAAATTAGCCATAATTAGAAATAATAAAAATATTTATATATATATAATATCAAAAATATATATGTATATATATATTATATATATTTATATATGCATATAGGTAGATATTTAGTATCTATTTTAAATAAATATATTATATATATATATTTTAATGATATATATATATATATATGTTATAGTGGTGTTTTGTATATTAAGTGATGCCCTGGTTTTAAGTGGTTTTAACTATTATGGTTGTTACTATGTGAAGAATCTGATCGTACCCTTTTAAAGATAAAGTTATCCGTTTGTTAATATTATGAATATGAGGTTTTTAGGTTATGTGAGCTCCTGAAAGCTAGTTTTTGGATTGGGCAGTTGAAAGCAATACGTAGTATTACCTTGTACTAAGAGGTTAATGTATTTTTTTATACAGAGGTTTTTTTCCCTCCTTTTTTTTTTAACGGTTTTCTGCCCTCTTCGTATTTATATACCCCAAATCATCCTTTACAGAGTTCTTATTGTCAATATTCCGTTACAACTCTGCATAAAATTTATTTATCTCTCTTTGTAATTAATTTTTTTTGAGATTCCCAGAGTGTGCGAGCGTTTTTGAACTTTCTGGATATTCATATTTTAGATATTTACACTGTAAATATAGGTTTTAGCGGTATTTTAAAATTTCCCGGTTTTTAATTTAGGTTTTAGCTTACGAATAACTTTATCCTCGTTTCTCTTTTGGGTTTTTGTCTGTTTGTTTTCTGTCTGTTGCTCTTTTTTTTGTTGTTGTGACTGTGCGTGCGTGTATGATGGCGGATTTGCGCGGGCGCGGGCTTTCATTTGACCTTCACCAACATCCGTGCTTTGCACTCTAACTTTGCATTCCGTGGAATACCACCTCTCTAACCTAACCCTAATCTTTTGCTTTTGTCTGAGACACCCAGATGGCTAAGATTCATCCTCTAACTTCGTTTAACGTATCCAACTAAACTTATTTCATAATTTCCGTCTGAAGGGTGAGTATGTGCCTATGTAAACATAAACACTCCGGTAACAGTCTCGTGAATCTTGAATCTCCTAACTTCGATTTTCTGTGGCTTAAAATCTTTCTTCCTTCTACTACACATACCGTCTTGTGCTTCTTTTGCTACTGTTCTTTCCTAACAGAACAGACCTTTCAACTGCTTTTTTGATTACTTACTACTTCTCACGAGACTGTTTATATCTTCCTCATCCAAATACTGAGTCCTCTATTTAGGGGATTCCAATGTACATAACACTGAATGGTTGGGCTCCTCTCATTCCGATTTAGGTGGGGAGGAGGCCGAATCGTTCAGCATTCCTCAACGATGTCTGGAGCAACTAAATTAAAGAAACCCACTACAACATTCCGGATTCGTCCTAACAATTCTTGAAACACACTTGACCTAATGGTTTCACCACTAAGTCCTTCTTCTCTTAAAATACACCACGTTCGCTCCTATCGGTAAATCTGACACAACCTTATATCTCTTAAATTTAATACTTTCTCTCCAAACAGCTGCCATCCTGCCCTACTCGTTTTTTTTCTGGCACTTTGATCGGGCGATTGGGGGGGCATTGCGTGTTGCTGTCTACGCTAACTATAATGGGAATGACTGCTTTGTCTCTGTTGACGCTTCGACTTCTTCTGCGAATAAGCGTAGGGCTGTAATCGTTGATGGGATTGGCAGTTTCATTCCTTCTTCGACTAAATCTTCTCTCCTCATAATCCATGGTTCGATTTTGCTTGTTCTCTGGCCATTTCAGGCTTAGAGACAGTGCGTATCCGGCAGTGGAAAAATTCTCGTTCTCTCGCTAATTTTGCTAATTTTAATTCTGCTAGAAATCGTTGCAGGATACGTCTTCGACGAGCAAAGCGGGCTTTCATTAAACGAAATTGCGCTTTAACCTCCTTGGTTTCTCCTACTGACAAATCTTTCTGGCTCTTGCCAAAAACATCTCTAACAACTTCTGTAAATTTCTTTCCCTCCTCTTATTGGCTCTGATGGTTCTGTTGCTAAATCTCCAACTGAAAGGCCAATCTTTTCGGCCTCCTATTTTCCCTCATAACTCCCTGGACGATTCTGGCATTCTCTTCCTTCCTCCTCCTCTCCTCTCAGGTGTCCTATGCCTTGACTGTGATTACATTCGATCGGGTGCATGGGCTTCCTGAAATCTACGAACGTTAGGGAAGGCGGGTGGACGCTGGATGGCATTCCTCCCCGAGTTTGGAGGGAGTGTGCTTCCGTGCTATCCCCGCCCCTCGTTCAAACTATATTCTCTATGTCTCAATACTAAACTTTCCCTCAGTGTTGAAGCAACGCACAATGTCCAACCTATTCGAAAAAAGGAAAGCCGCTCTGAATCCTTTAACTATCGCCCTACTAGCTCTTACTTGTATTCCTATCTAGATCTTTGAAAACTTCTTCTCCAACTCTCATTTCTTAGATCATGTCTGGAATCTGATTCACTTCTTTCCGATCGCCAGACGGCTTTCGGCGCTCGAGTCTACTGGCGATATACATCCTTCCTATCTAACAAATTTATGGTTTTCCGCCCTTAGTGAACTACGGGGAGACTTGCCGTGGTGGCGCTTGACATTCAAGCATTTTGACCGGGTATGGCACGCGTCCCTGCTCTCTCCAAGCTCCCCTCCTTTTGGGTTTCCTCTTCTCTTTGCTTGCCTTATGTCTAGTTTTCTTTCAATCGCTCAATATTCGGCTGTTGTTTGATGGGGCGACTTTCTTCTTCCTTTTCTGTTAATAGTGGTTTCCTCAGGGTTTCTGTCTTATCTCCTACTTTTATTCTTTCTTTTCATTAATGGATCTTCTCACCTGCCCTTGGGGCCACATCTAACTCTATCACTCATATGCCGATGATGACTTGACCCTTCATCCTTCAACTCATTTTCAATGCTGTCCCCTTCTTGTACTTCTAGATTGGCCGTCTGGTCCTTAAATCTTCCGATTCTATTCTTGCTGATCTGATAGAATTTCCCGGGTGGGGTCGTCGAAACCTTGTGAAATTCAATTCTTTAAAACAACTCAAACTTCATCAAATCTCCCTCTCTAAGACACCTTCCAACTTTCTATCTCTTTCGACGGTTCTCTCGTCTCTCTGTTGACAATATATAAACATCCTGGCCTTAACATAACAAAAAAATGGACTTGGAAACCTCACATCACAATGGATGCTGCATGGGCGGCCTCAAAGAAACTGGGAGTTCTGTTTTAGACTGCGAGACTTTTTTTCCTCTTCTCAGTTGCTCCGCTATACAAGGGTCTCTCTCTCCCGCCCTTGTATGGAGTACTGCTTCCATATCTGGGGGGGGGTTCTGGTTTCCACCCGGCCTTTTAGATAGGGTCGAGTCAAAGGCCAAAAGGCCTTTAAAATTGTCCCATACTTTCCAGTTCACTTTGACCCTCTAATCTTTGCGGCGGCGATGTTGGTGCTTTATCTCTTTTCTTATAGGTACCGTAGTGGCAGTGCTCGAGGAACTATCACCGCGTACCAACCACTTTAACGTTGCCCTCGTAGTAAGAGGTGCTGTATCTGCACATGAGTTTTGTGTTCATATTGGTGCCTCCAGACTTGTTCGCTGCGGTGCTTCCTTCTTTCCTGCCACCTCTGTTCTGTGGAATTCTCTTCCATCTTCTGTGTTTCCTGCTGAATTTAATCTCCCCCACTTCAAAGCCTGCGTCTGTGCTCATCTGCGTAATTTACTTTAGTTGTTGACTTCTGAGGTGTGCAACACCCCCTCCTTGAATCGGGCTCTGTCCGTGAGTGGTGGTGACAACTGTAAAAACAAAAAAAAAAAAAAAAAAAAAAAAACCATATACTATATATATATATATAGTATATATATATATATATATATATATATATATATATTGATATAAAAATTAGCATATTAGATATATATATATATATATATATATATATATATATATTGTTAAATCAATAAAAAGTTAATTAAATAATTTTATACTAAAGATATCCATTAGGTACTCTAGGCTGTTATAATGAAATGATTTTTATATTTATATTAAATCTAACAAAAATTAGCAAAATTTAGCCAAAAAACCGAGAGGCTAAATTTTTTTTTTCTTTTGGCAACTTATGAAATTAGCCACAATGGTTAAAATTATCCACATCTGGTAACCCTGCTGGCAACTGACAAGTGCGTGAATAATGATTTAAAACGTTTCAAAACGTTCCAACCAAAATTTTCGAGATCCTTATATTTAAATTCTAACACACACACATTATGTATTATCTATATATAATATATAATATATTATATATTATATATCTATATATATATAATATATTATATATATATATTAATATAAGTTATAATTATATATATATATATAATAGTATATATATAGCTATATATATCCTAATATATATATATATATATTATATAATATATAGTATTATTATATTATATATATATTACCCAGCTCATGCGATATGGGGCGTTAAATCTGTTAGCGAGAGAGGCCCTTATAAGGCGCGGGGCCCTTATAGGGCGCGGGGCCCTTATAAGGCCGCGGGGCCCGGGGCGATTGCCCCTGTCGGCCCCACCCTAGAATTATCCAGCCACTAGGTATACCATAAGTCAGTTTCGGTAAGAATTTTGTTGATATCGATCATAAATCTCTGAAAAACATTTACTTTCTCACGCAAACTGCCTACGGGAGCGCCTAACATAAGAAACCGGATGCAAATGAAAAAGATAAAATACTGGCACGTTGTTTTCTGAAAATCTAGTCTCTAAAGAGGATGAAAGTGAGTCAATATAAGGCACAAGTACAGAACACTTCCAATATTCAGCAGAAGTTTCAGCAGGATGATTTGCTTTATGTTGTTGAGATTGTACTTTTCTAGGTGGTGCAAGTTCTACTAAGAACTCAGCAGTAATAACATTGGCGGAAAAGAGCAGATCAGCAATTATTTGATCAGCCAGTTTTGCATTGGTCTTTGACAACTTTCAAAATTCTTTGGATATGAATCAGAATTACTGCTTAATGGTACATATTTTTGTTTAAAAAAATGTGTAACGCACTGGTGTTCAAACTTAAGCAAAAATAATTTGGTTATTACGAAAGAGGTAATAATGAAATTGGGTCTTGTTGCTGAACAGAATAACAGAAAAACTGTTTTTCTTGTTTGATTGTTGCCTTCAACAATATTTATCATATTTGTATGGAAAATAGCATTACTATGATACTTTTGAGTCCAACGGGTTTCCCACAAAGTTTTAGGCAGTTGGGAAATGTATTTTCTTTTTAAGGTGGAGTCTCTGAAAAAGTTTGGTCCTTTTATTGTGGCAATAGTATTTCAAATTTCTGGAATAATGTTTATGATATTATTGACCCAATTAAGCCCGATGGCTTACACAGTGAAAATAAATCTTTTTTCATATTTTTTCCGCAGATTCTTTTTGGAACCCTATGTTTTATCTGCCAATGCTGCGCAAGCCTGTCATAGTCCCCTGACGCAACGCAATAGACTTCGGCTTCAAACCTTTTTTAAAAAAAACAATCTTTTTGGCAATGGTTCAAGAACTTTCAAACCCACAGAAATTCTTCTCGAACAGTCATTTTTTCAAGATCGAAAAACCTTAATGCTATAGATAATTGCTCGTTGCCTGACAAATCCGCAGTTTCATCTGCCAATATGGAATAGATACAAAAAAATTTTTGCAACCGTGACAATCATGTTTTTTTATGATAATTCCAAACAATTGTCAGTTTCATTTTGAATCATCGGAGACGTCCAGACGTGATTCTTCTGTCCTTTGAAATATGTTTTTCATTCCACTCACCGCATTCTATAAACGCAGTTAATCAGGTCATCAATAATTTTCTCCCTGGCAACAGGTCCTTTACCCTCTTAAAGGTAAGTTCATGGGTTTCCGCAAGTAAATATGGTCTCAAAATTGCTGTAATATTTCTTTTAATTTCTGCAATTATTTTTTGATGTGTTGTCTGCAGCTGAATATCAACGGGTACCATATCCGTGAATGATTTAACAGCTTCGGCAGCCCGCCAAAGATATCGATATAAGCTGAGGGTTTCTAGCGAGAACAGTGTCCCCAAGAAGCAAGCTGTATAAAGACGGAGGCACATAAGCTAGTTTGACTTTAAAAGCCGAATATGAAAGGAAATAGCATTAAAACTTTTAGGAAAAATAATAATACGTTTATAATACGTTATTAATTAGTAATTACTACTTCATTATCTTTCGATTGATGTAGTTATGTTTTTTATGATAATTCCAAACAAATTGATCAGTTCATTTTGAATCATCGGAGACGTCCAGACGTGATTCTTCTGTCCTTGAATATGTTCTTCAATTCCTGAGAAAACCCTCATACTAGCTTCGCAAGTTTATTCAGGTCTTTCAACAAATTCTCTCATGCAGGTCTTTACCTCTTAAAGGTAAGTCATGGGTTCCGCAGAAAATTATGGTCTTCAAAATTGCTGTAATATTTCTTTTAATTTCTGCAAATTATTTTTTGAGTGTGTTTCTGCAGCTGAATTATCAACGGGTACCATAATCCGTGAATGATTTTAACAGCTTGGCAGCCGGCCAATATGACGATAATAACTTGAGGGGTTCTAGCGGAGAAATCGTGTCCAAAGAAGTGGCCATGCTGTATAAAAGCACAAAGCTAGTTGACTTTAAGCAATATAAAAAGGAAAATACATTAAAACTTTAGAAAAAATAATATAATACGTTTATAATACGTTATTAATTAGTAATTACTAATTACTAACTTGATTATCTTTCGATTGATGTAGTTTTTTTCAAGTTTTTCTACTAAAAAAACCTTTAAAAACGTCGTCTGGCAACATATAAGGTTCCATAATTTTTTTTTTCGCCAAGATTTATGGGGGGGCAAGTGCCCCCCCCTTCCTGCCCCCCCCTCCCTACGCCCATTTATATAATATATATTATATATATAATATATATATATATACATACGTAGGCGCATACACATTTTCATATATGGGGGCAAGGGTTAGCGCTATATATATATATATATATATATATAATTTATTTATTTATTTTCTAAAAAATATAAAAATAATTAAATAACATTATAGAAAAATCAAAAATATCAAACTGTTGATAATCGAAAAATCTATCGAGTCGATGATATATCGCGTGCAAAAAATTATATCAATAATTTTGATAATAATCGATATTTTTTTTTAATGAAAATTTTGAAGGAGTAGGCTAATAGGCTAGGCTAGGTGATTAGTCAAATATTCCTTTTGTTTGGTATTTATAGCAAATTAATAAATAGCCGCAAAATAATTTTACCTTTACTGTAATTTGAAGACTCAAGGTGGTTAGGTCCCTATTAAACGTAGACCTCAAAGAATTTACATTTTGTTTCTTGTATAGAGTATATCGGTTCTTTTAGTTTTAATACCTAGGCCTTTCTAGTCCTGTTGGCGATAACAATACTGTACTGCTGTAGATTACAAAGTTCTAGACAACTTTAGAAATGGGTTCATCTAAAAAGAAGGATAAAGATAAGGAGAGAAAGAAACGAAAGAGAGACAGGTCTTCCTCAAGATCCAAAGATCATAAGGATAAGCATCATAGATCTAGGTGAGTTTGATTTCTTAATTATTACTGTGGTTTAGCAAATTGTTTCCTCATAAGAAAAAAGAAATTGTTTGGAAGGTAGCATTTTTTTCACTCTATTAGAGCAATGGTAATTGGTAATGATTTGGCAGCATCCATTCATGGGAATATAATAAAAAAAATTTTAAAAACTTTGATTTCCTGAGGTTACGCCATTTCAAACAATTACCAAAACCTTCAAATAATTTGATATAATTTTTGTACATTTAATGTTTATAGTTTAAACAGAGTAAAGTTTGTATTAATTTGACTAGACAAAACTTTATAATTAGCCTTTTCATAAATTAGGCCCTTTTCCCGTCTATATTTCTGAAATCCACAAAATTCTACTTGGATCCGATATACTAGACTATTTCCACAGTTTCTAGTTAATTATGGGTAAAAGTATTGGGCTCAGAACATTCTTCCAAACGACCTATATTTGGGGCAATCTATTTGAGGGTAATCCTATCATATATACGTAAGTCAATTATTTTTTTTTATAATAAGTTATCAGACACATTGGTTGTTATACATATAATAATAAATAAAATAAGGGTAATACAACAATGTCTTGATAACTTATAAGATTATCAAAAAAAATAATTGATACTATATCTGATAGGATTACCCTCAAATAGATTGCCAAATAGGCGTTGAAGATGTTCTGCCCTACTTTTACCCATAATTAACTAGAAACTGTGGTAAAAGTACTAATAAATGAAATATCATCCCAATCCAAAGTATTATTATAAAAAAAAAAATTTATTTTTTTTGGTTTGGGATCTTCAGACAATTATAGACTATGAAAAAATGGGTTCTAATTTATGAAAAGGCTAATTATAAAGTCTGTTAAAACTATAAATCGATTAAATGTACAAAAATGATTCAATAAATTATTTGAAGGTTTTGGTAATTGTTTTATATATAACTAATTTCTTCAAAAACGTAAGATGACTTTGGCTAAATTTACCTAAAATAATCTTTTAAAAAAAAGAAATATTTGTTTATCAATGTAGTCGATTTGTTGAAGCAGAACACCTTTTTTTAGAGGGTGATCTTCGTGATTCGGTCACTCTAAATAAAATAAAAAAATATTTTTTATTTTTTTTTTTTCAGCTCATTAATAGCTCACAGGCACTTAAGTACTACAACATAACAAATTTTATTTGTTTATCTTTAAAATTCTAAAAAGTGATTTTAAATTTATATAAAATAATAATAAAGGGTATAAAGGAATTAGCGATAGAATGCATCATTTTGAAAATGAGTTTCTTTTATAAACTGTTATAAATATAAAAAATTGTGGATGGATTTTAATTATTTTTCAGTGTATACACTTGAGTACCTTCATTTGTGTTTACGTAAAATTATGATTTTTTTGTTCAAACTGTACTATTGGCAAAATCGCAGTGGCCTAACTAGGATATCAATTTCACCAGCACGTAAAAAAATTGAATGTGGGTGTAAATCAGACGCACTCATTGTTTTTTCGTATTTTATGTATTATTATTGAATTTTATTATTTGCTACATATAATTAATTTTAATATAATAAATATTAGTTACTTATATTTCACAAATAATTTAAAATACAAAAAATGAAATTGATAGAATTGCCCGAAAGCTGAGAAATGAAAGAAGTGTAATGTTCGGAGCAGGGGAGAGGCGGACCAGCACAAAATATTTTTTATTCTTATTTTGTGTATCATTATTGATATTTTTCACATACTCTATACTAATTTAATATGATAAACAATTATTATATTTATAAGTAAAATTAAAATATAAAAGTTGAATATTTAATCGTAAAAGAGGAATTTAAAGCAGATGTACCGATTCACACCCTCAATGGTGGTTATCCGATTCAAACTACCCTTCAAGGTGGTAAACCGATATCAACCTCCAAGATGATGGCGCAGAAATGAGGTTATATTTAAACTTTAATAAAAACTATTATTATTATAAAAAAAAAGATAATTAGCATTATTATTTTTTTGTGTACTTAGAGCGCAGCTACAAATAGCTTTGGCCTTGAAATATCAGGAAAAAACAATTCCAAAAAAAAAAAATCTAAAGTCAAAGAGATATCAAAGTATCAGAGAGTAAAATCGGAAAAGTCGGGAGACGAAGTTATAACCTAAAGTGGCCCACGACACCCTGCCCGGACGCAGATACCTTAATATAACTTAAATATATTATTTAAAATAAAATTTATTAAAAATAAAAAAGTTCTAAAATCTGAATAGTGCTATATTGTATTAATTTTACTTAAATTTTTTTTTTTTAACAATTGCATATATATTTTATTTATTCTTTTTAACTAGTGCCTAATCAAATACCTATATAGGTAAACGGCACCACAGGCTGGTATACATGCATGGCATGGTATTTGATTAATAATATAATGTTTTATATTTGTGTAAATGTGTGCATAAATTACAATCTTTCTTTTTTTTTTTTTATTATGGTTTGTATCCATTTGTACCTAACATTCTTATATATTCAAACAAATTGCCAACTCTCTTAGATGACAATATTATAAAATTGATTATCTTTTCTAAAATATTGCTATCTGTTAGGATTACCCAAACGGACTATTACTACATATTTTTTTATAAAAATCACAGGAAAGATTAAAAAAATAATGAATAAAAAAAAATTAAAATGACTATCTTTAGAAATAAACTTATAGCCTTTCAAATTTATTAAAAGTTTCATAGACTTTTGTTATAGTTAAACTGACCAGAATGCCATCTTTTTATTTTTACACAATACAAAATAGGTGATTATAGAAGGATGCAAGATATTCAAAAAAATATAGCCAATATATACCTATATTACAAAACCAGTGTAAAAAACGATCTATACATAAAAACTTTAATGAAAACTGCGAAAATTTTATATATTTTTAGAGTATATATATAGCTGAGAATTATTATCTAATATTATATATATAATATATATATATATATATATATATATTATAATAGTACACATCTGGTACAATTTACTTAGAAGAGCAAATAAGAATATGTTTAACTAGTATGTATTATATCACAAATATTGTGATTGAAATTATTCAATATTTGAATCAGTTCATATTTTCTGAAAAAAAATTTCTAAGTTCAAAAAAAATTTCTAAGTTCAGGAAAGGGTCATTAAAGTTAATTTTTTTTAAGAAATTCTTTAGTGGCAAAGCTTCTGGAATTATGCCGGAAGCTTGCTACTAAAGAATTTTTCTAAAAAAATTTAACAACTTTTCGTGAAAATTCTTTGGGAATTAGAATTTTTTTACTAAAAATATGAACTTGTTCCCTAAAAGAAAAATATAATTATAATATGATATATAAAGTAGAATAATATATTTAATATATATAACTATATATAATGTATTATGATAAAAAATAATATATAATTATAAAGATAATATATTAATATATGATATTATATATATTATTAATACATATTACAAATGATATATATATATAATATATATAATAAATTTATAAGTATATATATTAGGTAGATTGTGCCGAAATTCGGCTTATAAGTATTCGGTATATACCGGTACTATTCGGGATACAAAATACGGAATATATTCGTATTTATGCCTAGTAAGTCCTTTTTGCCTGAACATAATTCGGTATATGGCTGAATTTAATTGACTTTATATAGAACAATAAAATTACTAATCAACAATAAGGGAAAGTTATTTCAATTTAAAATGAAATTTAATAACTATTTTCCAAAAAAAAATACAAAATATAGCCAAATTTTTGTATAGGCCAATATGGCGAAATAATCTTTTCCTTTAATGTCAGTAATCCTATAAGGCTTTGACATTTTTCACAATATTCTAAAAAATAGAATTCATTTATGATACGGATAATGGATAGCAAAATCATGGTAGCTTATGGTAATTACTGTAATAAGGAAGAGTGGCTATGTAAATGTTCATGTTTTAATTACAGCATTTGCAACTATGGCATTCACTGTTCAATATTAATGTCAAGTAAGTCTATTAAAGATATTTTTATATTTAAAATCTTGCAGAAAGCATATCCTCTCATTTTCACCATTCAGTCAACGGCAGTCTTTCATGCAAAGCTAAAATCTTTTTTCAGAATCAAGCTAAAAATGTCAAAAGCATAAATTTAATTCAAGACGTTTCTACAGCGCTGGAACAGAACTTAATGAATGTCTTAAAAAATTGTTTGAACAAAAAGTTCCCCTATACTAATATGCGGCTGCTGAGAATTGCAATCAAGAAATGTTTGAACATGATTTTCAGTGGCAAACAAATATTACCATTACTTGAGCATTTTGAATCAAAACATCACTAAACAAGCATTAAACTAAGTATAACAGTCGCCCTAAGATGATCCCTTTCCATTTAGCAATATAAAACTATTTTTATAAATAATGGCAATTTATAAAAGCAAAAGCTTCAGTATAATAATTTACACTCGTTGAAGAAGCTTAAGAAATCAGTAGAAAAAAAGACTTTCTAAAGTTTCTATGTGAATAAAATCTCTGTGTGTAGCTACTTTCTTGAATCTGCGATTCAAGCTAATTTTTCTCACACGTTCATCAGATTGAATTAAGTAAAAAATAAGGTTCAGTTTATGAGGCAGTGGGAAGTAAAATGCATGAAATTTAGGCTCCGACTCTTCTGCGACGATGATTCACGTAAGTGAGGGATAAGTGAAGTCTAGAAGGTTCCTTTTCAGCTTCTTAATGGATTATTTTAAATGAAATATGTGTGACATTCTAAAATCGTCATACAGAATATAAAAAGTGAAAAGGTGAAAAAAGTAAAGTCCCATTCTTTCTGACGTGTGATTATTGTACATAAAATTAAAAGGCAGGCTACCATCGGAATTACATCAAGAAATAAAACAATAATATAATTAAGTTTTGCCTACTTTGACCCAAATGAATGACAATGTTTTTTGGAACACTCAATTGTGTGAAAAAAAAATGGAAATAGTTTTATGAATTTGAAAACTAAGCAAAGTAAAATACCTTTATACTCCACCTCATCATCGATAAGTGAAAGAAATTTAGAACAGGAGGAAAAATATTTATGAAGCCACAAGAAAATAGGTTATCCATCCCCTAAAATGGAGAACTGCTAATGTTCTGTCATTTTAACTTAGAGCTTATTCACAAATGAAGTTAGTTTAATATCTTAACTACGAAACTTTTTAATTTTCATGTTAATTATGTTTTAAATATGTGGGAATGGGTTTGGACTATAGGGTAATAGCGAAATAGTATTAATTTACTTTTTGTTTATTAGGATACTCTTGTATGACTATACTCAGAACGAACACTGGTAACGGTGGACGTAATAAGGTCATTTTTGACGCGCCCCCTACCGCGACGTATTTTGTTCGCTCCCCCTTTAGTCATGGAAGGGTGGATAGAGTTTTTGGAAACTTTGAATGACAAAAAACGTTTTCTTGTCATAAAAGTTAGCTATCACATTAGCATTACAAAAGAACAGAGTGTATTACAATGAAAAAGGTTATATAGCGTCGGGCGGGGTGCCAGGCCCTCTCTTTAAGGAGGGTGATTCAGACATCCATCTATTGAAAATAGAATGAACAAAAAAATATAAAAAACTTTTTTTTTTTTTCTGCCTCGCTCATTTTTATAGCCACTGTGGCGGTAAGTTTTGGCGTTACTATTACTCTTGACAAGTTTTTTATTTAGATCATATTAATTCCTAGAAAGTTTTTAAATATTTTTTTAAAAAACTAGTTAGACAATTATTAGGGTACAAAATTTCCTTAAATAGAACTTCATCAAACTTTTTTTTTGAAAAATAGTGAATTTTTTTAACTTCGTTATTAAAAATAAAAAATTGTGGATCGATTTTAATTATTTTTCAGTGATAATACTCGGAGTATGTTAGCTTTACTGCAAAAGTAAATTGTTTGATTCCAAGCAAATAATTAAGTGGCAAAAAAAACGGGGGCTAACTTGGTCCCGAAGTTCACCCCGCCGGTAAAATTGATGAGGGGTGCTCGGACCCACCCTCTTTTTCGTATTTTACGTATTTTTATTGACATTTTGTTAACTTTGTAATTGAATTTAATATGTAAAAAAGTTATTTATCATTAAGTGAAAATTTTTTAAAAAAAAATGAATTTTAATAAAAAAAACGAGTTCAAAAAAGTGTCAAAATTTTAGGGCGGAGAGGGGTGAATCGGACCACCTTTTTTATATTCGTATTTTTATTTATGCATTATTGACATTTTATTACTTTATTACGAATTTTAATATGACTAAATAATTATTATTAAGTAAAAATTAAAATATATAAATTGGAAATTAATATCGTAAAAGAGATTTTAAAACAGATGGTCCGAGTCACCCCTCCATGGTGGTCCGCTTCACTCCCGCCACGTCGGGCAGACTCCTAATAATTTTAAGTGAAACTTTTTATTAATAGAATTACATTATTATTTTTTTTGTGGCTTAATGCCCGACTATAGGGCCGTGATTACAAAAAAAAAAATTTTCCAAAAAGTGCATTAGGGAGAGTCGGGAGAACCAAGTATACCCAATAAAGTGGTCCGCTTCAACCCCGCCCGACGCTAATGTATAAAAGAGATGCGATTTAAAACACTTTTACATAACTGTTATTGGTAAAGTAAGCAAAAACTTACTAATAAACAATAACAATACAACATTTGTCATTACTTTTAACTTTGACATTAAAGCTTAATACAAAGCTCATGGTAATCCCCTCATATAATCGCATCTTTGCATCACAAATGATTCGCACTAATATTCTCTAAGTCCAGTGCGTGTACTTGAGAGCCGAAAGGAACCGAAGCCCGATCAATACTGTATGCTAAGTTAGCACCCAATTCAAACTTAAACCTTACGGTCGTTCATGCATACTTCTCAAACAATAAATTAGTTTTAATTTTGAAAAAGATTTCTCATCAGCATATGATGAAGTTACTGGGAGTGTCAGAAACATTATAAATAGCTGGAGTACTACAAGAACTTATATCTCAATCCATCTTATTTCAACTATGATACAGATTACAAAGCACATTTCCACACCTCAATATTACTAACAACTCCTTTTTCATTTACCTGAGTGGTGAGGGGAGAAAGAATTTCATCGTAATAAATCTTATCGTAGAATTCGACTAAGGGGCGGTGGTAAGATATGGGTTGGCGCCACATACCTATCCTTCCATTGCTTAGGATGCTGGATGCATGCCTGAGATGTCCGTGATCGCCGTAAACGGTCTATCTTTCGGGCGAAATTGTATGAATCGTATGGGTAATGGGAATGTCAGAGAATAAATGTTGAGGAGAAGAGGAGAGAGGTGATATGTATTTAGAAAGGTTAAATTTCTTTACTCGCTTTTTCTTCAAACAAGATGAAAGGTAAAAGGAAAAATTAATGGTCGTGATGTGAAATGTGTGCGTGCTGGTGTGGAAGAGAATGAGAGAGGGAGAGAAAGGGTTTGCAGTCAAGTTGTAGAGCTTTTGATGAGTGACTTTGTGGTAACAAAGCTATTGGTAGACTTTGTGTGTGTTGAGTCCTAGAATTCTAAATGGTTAAATTTAGTTTTGATGAAAAGGTCAAGGTGTGTGTAGGTTTTGATGACGTATGGTCTCATCTAAAGGGAAACGTTGAGAGAGTATCGATTTTTTTTGGGATAATTTGAAATGATGTTTTGGAATGGGTGATAGGAGTAGTTTTCAGATTTGATAGTGTAGGGAGATGACGACTGAATGTTGATAGGTGATCAAAAAAAAGGGATGGTTATATACGGTGGTTTTGGGGTGGGGGAAGAAAATGAGAATGGATAAGGAAGGTGATTTGATTTCTGTGAAGAGAGAGGTATGTGTGTAAGTATACTTTCTTTAAACAC
>JABUQX010103587.1:5000-12500 GCA_015478945.1 Trachelipus rathkii
AGATAATGATAGCTTATATTTAGCAACAAAACGATGAGAAGTTTGTTTTTAATATACGCGTTAAATGTTAATTGAAATAAATCTTTATTATTAAAGACACGAAATTACTTTTTTCAAATGTTGAAATGGATTCAAAATTTGTAAATAAAAATGAATGAAAATGAATAAATTTATTATATTGTGAAAAGTTTTAATTATGAAAAGACTTTTTCAACTTTAAATGAGGAAAACTAATTTAGAGTTGGGATGAATTTGACGTGACATTCGAAGAGTTTCTGCATTAAAATCAAGGCAGCGGAGCCAGACCCGAACCCTGACCCGGAGTCGGAGACGAATTTTTATTTTACTATAAATAAAGGTGTATTTTCAAATAATGGAGCTGGTACCGAAGTCTGAGTCACAGCAGAATGTCATTCAGGCACTGGCACCTATTTCATACCTGCAGATTTCATGAGGAATATCCGCGGCAGCATCAGCGGACATTGAAAAATTTTCGCAGCTTTTATATATTTTGTTAATGTCAAACCAAATGAAGTTTTATATTTAATTTCAGAAGAAAAAAAACTTTCATTCTCTCCTTTGCCATTTTTTTCCGTTTACCTTCGAACTTCGTTTGTTAAACTTTAATGAAAAGTAGAAAAGTAGAGCAACTACTCTTCTATTAATAATTTAAATATTTCATTTTCTTTCACCTTAACAATATATATATATATATATATATATATATATATATAATATATATATATATATATTATATATATATATATATATATATATATATATATATATATATATATATATATATATATATATATATATATATATATATATATAAACCAAAGAGTGTTGCTGTTATAGCGCTACATAAGTTCGCCATGGGAAAAAGAGTACAATTTTCAAGATTTTGTAACATTTATGTATTAGCCATATGTTTGTGTATCGTGCAATAAAGCTATATGAAGAGCACTTGTGATATGAAAGATCGCGATAGATCTTGTTGGCCACGTTCTGTTCGAACACAGTAGGCTGTTCAGAGCTGTAAATGCATCAATTGAGCAAAATTCTCTTCGTAGACAAAACATCATGATGTCAGGTGAAATACATATACCTAAAAATTTCATGTTGCGCATCTTCAGAGAGAACCCAATGATAAGGACTTACAAAGACTCATCAGTCAATTTACTCACCGATGTTCTCCAAAGAAAGGAAGGAGAGAGAATTCTAACGCTTGCTGGCTGAGTATGCGCATGGTTGATGCGGAAAAATTCTCTTTGCAAAAGAATTTTTTATACCGTGGAAGAATGTTTTAAAAATCAAAACGATAAGATGCATGCTACGTCATCTAAGGAAGCCGGAGAACTCGTACCACGAGTACAAAGAGGTCATCATTCGGCTTCTGTGATGGTTTGGTGGAGACTGTTACGAGGGGTCAGAGACGTCCATTTTTGTGAAAAAGATGTCAAAACCTTGGCCGGGGTGGACCAGAAAACTGTTCTTTCCGGAAGATATGATAAAGGCACTATGTGAGCCTCTTTCCGAAATGAACCATGAACCTTTCAAATGACCTCAGCAACGGCTCATTCTTGAGATCTACTCAAGCTTTGCTCAGGGACATTGTTCCTCATTTTTCACGGCTGACAATTATAAATTTCAAATTATGGGCAGTTTTAGAGCGTATGGTCTGCTAAAAAAAACACCTAAATATTGTTTTCTTTTAAAGCGAGCTCTAACTGGTGCAGTGAAGAACTTCCCGATGGAGGTCGTGGGTGCTGCAATGAACGACTGGACCAACAGACTTAAGGCCTGGGTTAAAGGGATCTCCAAACTATGGTCCGCAGTGGAATGCACTGGTTTTAACTTTAAGACTCTTTTTAGTTAAATTAAACACTCACAATTTATCACACTGTATTATCGCCAAGAAACTATAGTCACAAAACACAAATTAAATTAAACACTCACAATTAAACACACTGTAAGAAACTATAGCCACAAAGAGCAAAGTAGTCGCACTATATTTCGCTTTTCAGATCGCACTTGTCGCTCCGAATTCAAACTTTGGTATGATGACCTACCTAGGTCTTGTCCCTTGGGACTTAGCGGAGGAGTCAGTGTGGCCCTTAGGCTAAAAAGTTTGGAGACTCTGGGCTAAGTCAAAACGTGGTCATTTTCAATGACCTTTCTATTTTTTGCATTAATTATATAATTAATAGTTGTAGATTATATCGTGTAGATATATTAAATTGAACTTTATTTTTATTTGACGCCACTATTTGTATATAACAGTATTTTTTGGAGTATCAGCTGTATATATACGAGTGTATATATATATAATATATATATATATAATATATAATATATATAATATATATATATCTATAATTTATATGTATTTATTTTATATAAAAATACATAATATATTTATAATATATATATATATATATATATATAGCTAGCCAAAGTAACGTAGAGCAGTTCTTTCTCAGAAAGGGCAATGCCTGTGAGGTACCAACTTTTAATTTAAATAGAAATACACCTTTAAGTAAATATATACATCTATCTATATATACATGATATATATATATAATATATATATATATATATTATATATATATATATATATCTACCAGTTGCCACAGCTGATGGCAGTTATTTAACCTTCCACTAAAGCTGAACTCTTTGCTCAAACTTTTGCTCCTAATTTTACCTTAGGCGATTCGAGTGCTATTCCTTCTTTCCCACCTCCTCCAACTCGTGTCTGGTTAATGTTGTAATTTCTTCAAAAGGTGTTATTTCTGCTTTTTCAGAGCTTAACACTAAGAAAGCGTGCGGTTCTGATGGTATTCCTCCTACAGTTCTCAACTTGTGCTTTTAAGCTGCATTCTGCTGTAAATTATTCCGTACCAATCTCACTGAAGCCTGTCCCTCTTGCAAAATCTCTCAAATAACTTCTGTTCTTTCTATAGTTTTCGAATCTATCCTAGCAGGAAGATTTGAAAACACCTCAAATCTTCTGATCTTATCTCTGATCGCCAGTACGGCTTTTGTAAGAAACGCTCTACTTAATATCTTCTTTCTAGTCTTTCTGTTTCTTGGCCCTTTTTCCTTCAGTATTTTGGTGAATCCCACCGCGCATCTTTTAAATCTATAAATAGCGGTGTTTCTAATGGTTCTGTTTTACCCCTAACTCTTTATACTTTTCATAACAGATCTCTTTCTATTATTTCATCACATTTCCACTCCTATGCCGACGATTTCGCCCTTCATTACTCCCCTCATTTTGATAGACGTCCTTTTCAACAACAATTAGCTCAAGCTTAGGAGGGCACCCTTGATCAACTAGCATCTGATCTTTTTCGAATTTTTTTTGAAGCATTGAGAACAAGGCCGTTTTCAATAACTCAAAAACTCAGTTTCTCCATCTTTCCACTCCACATAATCTTTCAGCACAGCTATAATCATCTTGAAAACACACATAACTTCGTCTGTCCTTTATATTCTTGGTGTTTATTTTGCTTGTGACCTTAACTGGATGGTTCATATTACTTCTCTTTTTAAACAAGCTTCTTAAAGGTTGGGTGTTCTGAGGCGGATTCAAAATTTCTTCACGTCACCTCAGTTGTTTGAATTATAGGGGTGTCGTTCGCCCCTGTATAGAGTATGCCTCACGCATCTGGAGTGATTCCACTCACACTGCTCCTCTTCAAATGGTTGAGTCTAGGGCTTTTCGTCTTATCAATCGAATTGTTGTGTCACTCTCTTTATTTCACCGTTATTATAACGGACACTGCTCTTCTGAACTCTTCAATTACATACCTCCTCCATTGAGAAGGGTTCTTGTGACACACCTTTCTACACAGTCTCATATTTTCTCTATGCACTCTCTGACCTCAGACTTAACAGTTATGCTCAATCTTACATGTACTGTTCAATCTTACATGTACTCCACTGGTAAAGTCTGGAACATACTCCCGTTATCTATTTTCCAAACTACCTTATAAACATTTTTGCATGCAGTAATAACACCGTAAGATATCTTTAATTTTTTAAATCACAAGAAAGCTAAAATTGTTAACTGTACAATTCCAGAGACTATTTTTTTCTTGGGAAAAGGTGTAAAGAATATATATAATAATATAATATATATATAGCGTTATATATATTTATAAATGTCTATTTAATCTTTTTATGTATTATATTTTATATATATATAATATATATATATATATATATATATATTATATATATATATTAGTGATGCAGGTAACATCCGCATCCGCACATTATTAAAGATCCGCATCTGCATCCGCATCCGCGCTTTGCCCTGCGGATGTTGGGCGGATGTTGGGCGGATGTTTATTGTCGAGATTTGATAAAGAATTTTATAATAAAAATACTTAGAGAATCTGAAAAAGAAAATGAAAATGAAAATGAGTTGAAGGCAATTTAAAAACGGCTTGATATTCCATATCTTAATGTTATCAAAGACATTCCAACTCGCTGGAATAGTACACTTCATATGATGGAAAGGAGTATTGCTCAAAGAACCTCTTGCTTCGTACGCCAGTTCGTATTCCAAAGTTAACATTCTTATTAATGTGGAAAATGACATCATATTACACTGCATTAAGCTATTGAAACTATTTGAAGAAACTACCAAAAAAATTAGCGCCTCTACAGCTTCTGTCTCCGATGTAATACCATTAATCTCAACGCTAAGGAAGCATTTTGAACCATCTTCAAATGAAAATGATGACGGTTTAAAAAGAATGAAAGATACAATTAAAATAACTAGAAACGCTTTGTTCTGCGGAAATTAATGACCTTCATACTATTGCAACTTACTTAGATCCCCGTTATAAAGGCAAGTTTTTTTTTGTAACAATATTAGAACAAGTTAAATCGTTACTTTGTGTTGCAGTTGAAAAACTTCAATCCGAACAGTCTATTCTATTAATTCGCCACCCATTAAAAGGAAAAAAAACGAAATCTACAGAACCAACACATTCTACAAGTAAATCAATAACAGATTCACTGGAAGAATTTCTACATTCCAGTAGTGATGAAGAAACACACGCATTACCAAAAGATAGTGCAAATGATTGAAACTATCACCAAGAAAAAACGATTAGATTCAAATGATGATCCAATCAGTTGTGGAAAGTTAAGCCAAATGTTAACCCCCCCCTCGAGAAAACTTGCAAGAAATACTTGGGCTTGTCCTCCCAACTTATGTCAAGTCGAGAGTAATTTATCTGGTGGGCTAAATATATGATGAAAGAGAATTTGGACTCTCAGAGAAAATTGATGTTTTGAATGCCCAACAGTCCTTATTCGACTTTTGATTGATGGTGTAACAACTTTATAATCCTGTAAAATCTCATTCATTAAGGGCGAAGGCTGGGAAAGAGGTTGGTGGGGTGGTGCATTTGAGTCGGGTCTCAGTCCTGTACCCTGGTAACACAATTATATTAATAGATTGTGGCTAAAATATATATATATATATATATATATATATAATATATATATATATATAATATATATATATATATATATATATTATATATATATATATATATATATATATTATATATATATATATTAATATAATATATATTATATATATATATATATATAAGTCAAACATCCGCATCGCGGATATTAAAATCAAACATCCGCATCCGCGATACGAAAAATATGACATCTGCTGCATCACTAATATATATATATATATATATATATATATATATATATATATATATATATATATATATATATATATATATATATATATTATATATCCTTTTATATATATATATATATATATATATATATATATATATATATATATATTCAGGCGCGGCTTTACGGGGGAAGCACAGGAGGCCGGGCCTCCTCTAAAAAAAATAAAAGCAACTAATGTAATAAAATTATTCAATTTACTATTTATTACTATTAAAATAATGTTTAAAATGTTATACAAGAACGCTAATTTTATATTAAGATCATTTATTCTCTTGCGAAACATTATTTTTCATAAGGATCATTGACTGGAGGAATTTTGATTTGTGCCTCCAAGAAAGCATAATTATAATGCTTTCAAAACACTGGTTGTCATGGCAACGTAAAAGAAACCTTATTCTTATTTTTTCTATTTTGAGGATTTTTCCACAAAGCCTCCTCTCGAAATTTGGCAAGAAATCCAATTTTTTTAAAAAAATTAAATAAAAAAAAAATTATTTAATATATATATATATATATATATATATATATATATATATATATATATATAATATATATATATATATATATTATTTTATATAAAAAATATAAAAAAATATATATAAATATATATATATATATATATATATATATTGAGAGAGAGAGAGAGAGAAAGAAGAGAGAGAGAGAGAGAGAGAGAGAGAGAGAGAGAGAAGAGAGAGAGAGAGGAGAGAAAAGAGAGAGTTATACTAAATTTATATATTTTTGTTAATAATTTTAGTTGTAATTTTGAATCTTTTAATAATAACCTTTTCTGTGTAAACTTAGCAATTTCAAATGGAGAAGGAGGACAAAAATAAACCTTTAATTTTCGAATATATAATAGAAAACGATATACATATTTACCCTATTTCTTAGTTCATACATTAAATTTAATAAATCAATTAAATTCTTTAAAAAAAGTTTACAACCTTTTATACAACAGGAAATCATAAACATTTTCGCTACGAAAATGCAGGACACGGGACCTGAGGCAAAGTTTCTTCTTTAAGGACTTCTAGCGGAGCAAGGTGCTAAATTATTATTAATCAAACCTCACTTAAAAAAAGAAAAGCAGCATTTTCTTCCGCATCTAGTTCATCTCATTCATTATTTATTTATTTATTTTTTTATATATAATTAAAAAAAATAATTATTTATAAAATATTTGAGTTATCCATTTCAATTCTCTTTTAGCATATAATTTGGTTTTTATGGGTATCTTAGTTTTCATCTCAAATTCAGATAGGAGAATTTAATTTTTTTTCAATAAGTATTGAATCAGAACAATTAAATCTGTATTTTAAATTTTTTTCTTAAATTAAACGAGTGTTTTATTAGATTCTTAGACAGGTAAAAAAAAAAAAACTTGTAAAAAAATTAAATTCAAGAATATGTATTGTATACCGTCTTGAAATTTGCTCTCTGTATTTTTGGAGAGGTACGAGCCGTTACAATTTATAATTGATTAAAAATAGGGTTATTCAATGGCGATGATGCTTACACTTTTTGTTTAAATTTTAAATAATCTTTCATTTATACAATGTAATGTATTCTTTCAGATGACCTATTTTCACAAAAAAATAAGAGAATTTTATCATAATGCACATCTTGAAGATATCGTTACATCATTCTATAATATTATCGTGCTAAGCACGAGTAGCACGAATGTGTAGGAGTCGCCTCTGATATATATATATATATATATATATATATATATTATATATATATATTATATATATA
>JABUQX010103587.1:20000-40897 GCA_015478945.1 Trachelipus rathkii
GCACTTTATTCTCCGCCCTCTGCCAAAACTCACATTCCCCCTTCAGACATTCGTTCACCGATCCTCAATCACTTTCTCGTTCGTCTCCTGCCGGTCGGTTCCCAACCACACTCTCCATATAACATCCGCTTTAAACCAACCGACTATCATTCATCCTTTCCAACATGTAACAAACCATCTAACATAACTTTCATTTATTCTCCTCATTTACCCGCCTTTCTTCAAACACCACAAATCTTCTACACGGTTCATGTCACCATTTTTATTATTGCTTTCACACCTAAATCATGCGCTAAGATTGTCCATCTGAACACATTGAACTTTTAGAATCTATACTTCTTATTGCAGACCATAGTCTCACTACCTATCAATAACACAGGTAACAACATACCCTCATGTAGACTATAGGCACTCCAAAGACAGTCGCTTTAATTCACCAACTGATTTAATTGCACCAGCAACCTCCCTGCCATTCACAATTTTCATTATTAATATAATATATATATATATATACTATATATATATATATATATATATATTATATATATATAATTATATATATAATATCTATATATATATATATATATATTTAAATTCTATATATATATAATATATATATATATATATATATATATATATTATATATACAGTAGCACCTCGCAATAACGGCTACTCGCTTAACGGCGTTTCGCAATAACGGCGCTCTTAACCACTCAATTTTCAAAACTTTTTACTGTATAATAAATTTATTAAGTTAAAAAATGGCCTCTACATCTAGTGAAAAGAAAAGTCGCAAACGTCTTACATTAAATGAGAAACTAGAAATAATAAAGTTAAGTGAGCTTTGAAAGATTGTCAAAAGTTAATGCTGTCATAACAAATGCCATTGCATGTTATAAGCAACTTCTACTCGAGAAGAAGAGGCACTCTATGAGACAGACTACTTTGTTGTCATTCTTCAAT
Organism: Trachelipus rathkii; assembly: GCA_015478945.1. Lineage (NCBI taxonomy): Eukaryota > Metazoa > Arthropoda > Malacostraca > Isopoda > Trachelipodidae > Trachelipus > Trachelipus rathkii. The sequence continues at coordinate 20,964 of JABUQX010103587.1, forward strand.
AGAGCACCATCGCAACCTTCCACTGAAACGTCTGGCCTGCCATCAATTTCAGATTCTACACCAACAACATTACTATCACCATCTGCAAAGCGATGGCGGCTGTTTGTAGATTCAGGTGATGAAGATTCGCTATTGTACGGTTGGACGAAGAAGTGGCATCCTCAAAATAAAAATATTTTGTATTGTCGATATTTCCATTTATTTTTTTCAGTTGTAATATGTAACAGTACGTAACTAAATATATATTTAAATGGTGAACATTGCGTAAATTACCGTTTTTATCATTGTTAGTGTTATTGCACACTTAATATATTTTAGTACATAGTACATAATACGTAGTTTTGCTTGCAGGCACTCGCGAGGCACAAAAAATGCCTTAATTCACTTACCGGCGTTTTTCACTTAACGGCGAGGGTCCGGTCCCAATTACGCCGTTATTGCGAGGTTCTACTGTATATATATATATATATATATATATATATATATATATATATATATATATATATATATATATATTTATATATATAATATATATAATATATATATATATATAATTATATATATATATATATAGGCTTATTTCAATCTTTCGTCTGAGTAGCGAAAATCAATATTTATAATGTATCGTTATTTTAATAATTTTAGGGTAAATACATTAAATTTTTGGGTAACCTAACCTAACCTAACCAAACAACCTAAATTAACCTAACCTAATATTAAACGGTAGTCAAATTCTTATAAATCGTCCATATATATATATATATATATAATATATATATTATATATATATATAGTATATTATATATATATATATATATAATATATATATATATATATATATATATATATAAATAATATTGTATAACTATATATATCCAACTCAATTTTTCTTTTTTCTTTTTAGAAATTTGTCGGGAAGTCGGTGCGGTGTGGTGCGATCCAAAGGTCTGCACCAGGCACTGCACCGCACCACACTATTATTTTTTTCTCGTGGTCCGCACCGAACCGACTTTTATTTTTTCTTCCGCACCGCACCGCACCAGGTCTCTGAAATTTTGATGCGCACCTCACCGCACCAAAATGAACACACCACGCACCGCACCGCATCGCACCGCACCCGGTGGGTCGGCCAACCCTAATACCAACTAACCATAGGTTTTGAGGAGAGAAAGATCTAAATGAAAAGGTTATGAAGTTGTTCATTTACTGAGCAATCACAGCTCCTGCCTTTTCGGCAGATCCTCAAGTATCGTGAATGTCAAAAAAGATAGTTAGCATAGGAGCTATGCTGAATCCCCAATTAAAATGATTGAAGTGCCAGAAAATACGTTTGGGGCAGAGTAGAGCTGTTGGAGAGTAAGCATTATACAATTAAGTTACTAGATTGTTATTAAAGTTACCGACAAGATAAAAAAATGTCATACTTTTAACAAGACGGAGTACTGGAAAGCATCCGTCAAGAACGGTCAAGGATTGGTTTCGACAACAGATCCTAAACAATACTGAATGATTTGACCTCCATCCCACCTCAACCATCCACTCAGTGTGCTTTATTAAAATCCCCCATAAAGAGGGCTTCAGCATTTGGGTGAGAATATGTAACAGTCCCGTGAGAAGCAGTAAGGTATCCAAAAAAAAGAACTTAAAATCCGTTCCATTAAGGGAGCATTATTAGAAACACTAGATTAAAATAGTTGTAGTAGGAAGACAGATGTTAAGCCATAAAACATCGAAAATTCAAAGTGTTTGAAATGTGTAACAGCAATGTTAATGTTTCATATGTTCTTAATATTTTATTTTATTCTAATATATTATATTCTGAAACTATAAACAGCTTCTTCCCCTTTTGCCCTCTACCATAGCTGATAAAACGAAAGCAGAAATGAAAGTCCTTCTATTCTTCAATGTTTTTTTACTAACATTTGCATTGCCAAGACTTTGTTTTCCTAGTCTTTGCATTCCTTCAAACTTTACTATCCTTTTCCTATTCGTCCTTCTAATTTTACCAACTTTTTCCGATATCCACATTTCATACAACTCCCATTCTTTACAGATATCCCTCTACTGTTAAAGCATTCTATTTCGTCAGCTTTTGACTTTAGCAAGTTATACATGGTAAAAGATTGGCAATGTTGTACTAAATCAACTCGTAAACATTAACAACAAATCTACCACATTATCACAATATTTCTTACTTGAACTTTGTATACTATCCTAAACTGAACATTTATCTATCGTCCTCTTTTAAATCTGAGGAGAACTTCAAAATTTGAAGCCCTTCCCTTCTTCCTTCCTTTCTTCCTTTTTTTCTTTCATTTATATAAATAATTATAAAATTTATACCTTTCACTCCTTACTTCTTCACCAAATTTGGTTCTCAAGAATGACATAGCAAACACTTCTCTTCTTCTGACTACGGATAATCTAATATTCCTACATCAAAAAGTTATTACTTGTGAGCGAGGCACACTTTATTTATCGATTATTCATCATTATTATTTTATTAATATCCTATTATTTAGACAATTATTATTATTATGAATTATTATTTAGTTATTATTCGTTCTTGATAGTTAAATTTTTCATTAGTTCAAGAGAGTGTTAGTGATTTTTATATTTTATGATTACTTTGACATAGTAAACTTCTCATTAAATAGCTGAAAATATTCCCACAAAACTATTTTCTTTTCTACTCTTTTTCTTTTTCTGCATTTTTATGCTAAATAATATGTCAGGGTAATTATTACCTATTAACTTTACACTTTCTTATCTTTCTCTTCTTTCTTTCTTGTTTAAATATATGAATTTATTAGTTCACACACACCCTGGTGCATTACAGAGTTCCCTTCATCATCATAGGAGAGCTTCTAGGATATGAAGTAAAGATTAATTTATTTGGCAAAACATTCAATAGTCCCTCCCTCTCCACAAAAAGATTAGTTTCGGAATTTCTCTTCGAAATATTCGATTTAATACTCTATTCATTCGTACGATTGTTCTTCCATGTTAGAGCACGAAATAAAAAGATCAAGAACGAGCAATATATCTAAGGGAGTCAGTAGTTTCCTTGATAAACGCTATAAAACAAAATACTCCATATATTTTACGCATTTTAAGATTATTTTAATTAATGAATATTATTCAAAATATTATATAATATTTCTCCAATTATATCCCTTCATATATATATATATATATATATATATATCACTAACTTAAATATTAACAATATTTATTAATAAGTAGTATAAATCTAAAATATAGATATTATTATGTCTATTTCGCGAAGGCTTAGAATATTAGTAAGAAACTGCAAATAAAGTTATTTAATTGAATTTATTACATAATATAACATTCAATAAAAAGAAGCAGTCTAAACTCTCTCTGTTTGCAAAAGCATCCCACAGAATATGAGATCCGAAGAAGAAGAATAATTATAATATAAAGTGTAATGTAGAGAAAAGTTGCTGAAACATAATATAGAATTGAATTCAATTAGTTAAACTTAGTTTTGATATTTTTTGAAAAAATAGGTGGGGTTGGTGTTCATTTCAATTATTTGGTTGACGTGGAGCCAAAAGCAATATTCTCTTTTAGTATAGTGTAAAATGTATGGAAAATATTTTTGTTATCAAGAGGAATTTCAACATAGATCATATTATCGTTTTGTCGGATTCGCAGATACTTGTAAAAGGAATATTAAATTTTGCAGTCGTGGACTTAATCAATCTTTAGATGATATTAGTAAGGTTTTAATATAATAAATTTTACATAAACTTTTTATATATCTATTTACATTTTTTTATAACTAATATTTATTTTCAGTCTTTATATAATCTATTACGTCTGAAGGAGGTCTTAGCAAAGATCGTAAACTTATACGTGCTACTATTCTTTCTTTCTTGAAGACAAGCTTATTTATTTTAATGTTTCCATTATATCAATTAATAACTGTTAACTCTTTCAGGTTCTTACTACATAAAATATGGTCCCTTTTTAAAGTAAAATTATCTGTCTTCTAAAGATTCATACAGCGTTTAAATAATAGCACTATGGAATAGCTTGGGCAATATATAAATACACCTGTTAACTATATATATACTCATATAATAATATTTTTAAATAAACAATAACATAATTAATATAATGATTAATTTAATAATATATTATATAAATATATTACAATAATTATTATATCTTTAAAAGTATATTTTAATTAATAATAATAATATTAATATATATTATTCATAAATAATCATATACAATATAATAATATAAATAATAAATAAATATGAACTATATTAGTAATTTTACCATATAATGGAATCAAAATCTTGAGAATTAACAGGTGTGGGGACAATGAAAATCCCCATGCTTCCCCCCTAATCTTATAAAAACTAATCTATCTATATTATTCATATTATGGTTTTTATTTAACACCACCAGCATGATTAAATAATATTCTCGTGTTTCTTTTTCGCGCGATCACTTTTCAGAGGATTACATTATTTACTTTTCCTAACTACATACTAACAGTCTGTTGACTTTTGTCTAACTTCCGGTTCAGGCATCCGGTTGATTACATTTAATTAAAATTAACTTCCGGCTTGGATATTTTATTGGCTGACTTGCGGTTATAACGTAACCTCCTTCCTGTTACTTCTAGCTGCTTGTTTTCCTAAACCCGACTGCAGCCCGGGCGGGCACACAGGCGCATATGCATCGTTCCCAGCGCCCGTTTGCGCTCCTTCTATTCGAATCCAGGTAAACGTATAACACCCCATTTGTCAGGCGCCCGTTCTGTTAAATCCCTCGATTTTTTGGGATTATTGAAAGTAAACCGGGCGGGCTGCGGAAAGGATACTTTGTTTAACAAAAACAAATTTCCTTACAAAACATGTGTCGTGAAATGGCTTTTTGGCTCAAGGTTTTTTTAATATTATTACTTACTTTTATATTAAGGATACTACATATATCGTATCATTTCAGAAACCTCTGCATGGTAGACCACAAACAAAGTATTATTGAGGAAAGTAAATTGTTTTTACAATTGTCAGCTGTATCACCTGAGGTGCGCTCTGGACGCGGAGAGGCCGTATATACCACCCGGAATTATTCGTAACACATATTTCTCGTGGTGGTGTTAAAATAGAGATTTAAACATCGTACTGTGTTATTTACTATTATATACTTAGAGGAAAGATTCGCCGATGTTCTGTTCATGATCGCCAGTGTTAAGTATCAACTCGTATTCAAGTGTAGACGTGCGACATCGAACTAGAGCTAATCGACATTCTTGGAATAACGCTAGGGAAAGTCAAAAAAATTTGAGTTCTTTCTGTAGGCCAATACTCGGACTTGAGGCGAGAGCTAAAGCTTTGTAACGTATAGAACTGCTTCGCGTGGATATCAGAGTATATATGCCGACGTGAGCTATGCTCCGATGTTGCAGACAATTTTCAGAAGCTGACATTGATATATTCGCGTTCTGAGAATGAGTATCACAATTCAAAATTCACACTTGTATTTTACGCATATGCTTCCAGGCTGGATATTGAGCGCGCCGTAGGGACAGTAGGATAAAGAGCATACGTTTGGCTAGAGACAGTGCCAATGTAGGACTGTTGTCACACTCCTCGTAGAATCAGGCAAATATTTCCAACTATCCTCATGACACGACAGTTCTACCTATTTGATCATACAAGTGTCTTCTCATTCGTATCACTTTAGTCCAATGCTATGTTGCGCTGCTTAAATGACTAAAATTATATCTGAGTTATTAATATAACTAGATCCATATTGATAATCGAAATTATATACGTTCCTAGATTTTTGAGTACTTGATAATAAACTTCATATTATATCCTTATAGAATAACAGATATTTATTACTGTTGTGATGATAAATTATCAATACATAAGTGTTGATTGTACTTAGTAATATTCTCAGTACTTCCTTCTACACTTGTTTATATATATATTTTGTTGGAATATTAGATAAGCAATTTGATATAACGCACCTATTAGTTTCTTTCATTATGATCAATTTATCAAGAGGTTAATTGATTGATTAGGAAAAATTTGATTATTTTTTCTTTTAGTATTATATTTAATTTTTTCCTGATTCGCATTCATACAACATCCCAAAGTAATATAACTTTTTTGTCAGCATTGAGAATCCGATAATTATATATCTGGACAAAAAAAGTAACTTATTGTATATCTTTCTTAAAATTATAGATAGCTCGAATATTCGTTGAGGCCAATGTGCTTAGGCTCACTACTTCATATTCAGCCTGGATGTTCTATTTGTCACACCCATGTGTAGGCTGCTAATCCCTAGTTCGTCAATTGCAATAGCTGTTCTATTTACTACACTATTTAAAGTTGTACAATTAGTGATTAACATTCTTTCTAGTGTGTATAGAACAGACTTTAGATGCATCTTTATACTGGTCTTTTCCGTTCTTATGATTGTTGTTTTTTTTCTCCGTAGAATTTTTTAGTATTGAGTCTTACTACAATATGAACATTTGCAATTCACATGATCCAATAAACGCTCTTATTATTGTACTGCCATAGATGTATTCATTCTTAATGTGCTTTGTTGGTACCTAACTTGTCGATACCTATATTTCATGTAGATGTGGAAATTATTGTTACAGCTAACTTGTTGTAATCATTTAACTCATGTAATGTAAATTCTTCGGTTATATAAGTTCTAATCGTGGATTATATTCAGGAACAGTTGTTGTTGTTCTTCTAAAGCTTTTCTTGATTATTTGTTGTATATCAGCTCAAATAGATGAGTATAATGGAGATTGGAGTTTTATTTAGTGTCGCTTTTATATTTTATACGTAATTTGATCTTTATAGTATAGCACAGGTAGTAGTAGATCACTGAAGGTACTGTTCACGCACCCGACGGAGCAGTAGGGCAGCGATATAGATTCTCGATCTCGATCTGCGAGTAAGTATAATTATCCAATTCAACAAGTAGTTTAGTCACCTCTGATAGAAGTATAATGGTCAATGGCTCCCGGAGAATATGAAAGAACGTTGTTTTAATCACTCAAGAGTATATATTTTTATTTAAAGACACTTGGGATCTTGAACAAAGGAGAATTGAATTTAAAACTTATATTCATTTTCCATGTACCGTAAGATATTCTTTTGTTATATGAAAGGAACTTTTACAGATCTTCACTGACAGAGAAAAATAAAGAGTCTGTTAATATACATTTATAGTAATATCAACTTCCTTCCATAACTTATTTTGGGAGGAGATTGAATAAGTAATATACGTTAACTCTAGACTTACGGATTTCGCGACACAAATAGTTTCATATGATTTAGTTTCCACACACTCCCCTAATCTGAAGGCTGATATTATATATATATTTCATACAACTGATTTATATATTATAATATATATATTATAATACTATTATCTATTATATTTTATATTCTTTCTACTCCCGATTGATTTTTACATTTTATATATATATTTAGTTTATAACTAACTGATTTTTATTTATAATTAAATTATATAATATATTAATTAAGTAAATAAGTAATTGAATAATAAAAATTAAAATAACTTTTATAAATATAACTTTATCTTAGTAAAATTTTATTATATTACCGTTGATAGTAAATATGTAGCCATAAAAATCCACTGTAGTTTACTCATTAGAATAATTTTTTATCATATATTATTTCACCAGAAGTATAAAAACTCACCCTCACAAAAATAAACCTAAAAAACCATAACTGATTTTATTTGTACAAATCTTTCAACCTAAGTTAGGAGAACTGATAAATTATGAACTAGTGAATAATGAATTATTGTTTCCTTAATAGAATGAACGTTATCGAAAAACATATTATATATAACACGTACTATATAATTATTTTATAGATATATTTTAAGAATATAAAGCTTTGAGATAACATACGAGCACGATATCTGGAATTACAATGAACATTGAAAGTGGGTCTGGTATTAATAGGGAATTAAACTTTCGATAATAAAGGGCAATCATTATAGCATTAATTATATATCGTACGTATAAAATTATATTAGATAGTACTTAGTGGGGTGATAGCAAGGTGATATTATTAGGGTATATGATTTGAGTGAGTTAAGTGATAAGACAGCAAAAACTACGCACCACTAATGTCTCGTTCCTCACTGGTGGCAATGTCGAGGGGAGCCAATTCATATAAATGAACACTCAGGATGGAGGTCACAATGATTAATGTTCGCAGCTGGATGTAATTGTCCTTCTAGACGTGATTGAACTGCGCGCTGATTATCTTGAGTATAAGGTCCTTCTGGGTCTTTGCCAAGCACCTTATTTCTAGGAGACGCAATAGTAATGGAGTAGGAGAAGGGAGTAAACAAGTAGGGGCACAAGGTGGGACAGGGGAAAATAGCCATAAAATGTTAAATACTCTAATTCAATTACAATAAATGAAAAGCACACCTTTTTATTGGGCCAAGGGATGTTTAGAATAGGAATTTTTTAAAGTGAAATTATTATAGTACTTAAGCTAAATTGAGCTCAGTATGGGAGTAGATTCTAGGTCTAAGGTATCTATTTCACATAGAAATTATATGAGGGATGGAGAGCAGTAACGGTATGGGGTTGAAGTGAATAAGAAATCTTACGCTACATTATGTATTATCCTACTTTATCAAAAAGGAGAGTAGGATCAATATCGGATATTCACTTTTCAAGGAGCTCATCACTACCGTTGAGACGATATACGAAGGTCTCCAGTGGAGAATATATAAGGTATAGCCTTGTAGCATTGGATGATATCTATACAGAGTTAGTTAGGGATTGGGAGACTCTTGATCCTTATTAGGTTTATACTGTGTACAAACCCAGCTCGGGCTCCACATAATGATGCGGCTCCCAAACTCTGGCGACTTGAAATATATGCGAAGGCACTGGATTGGGAGAGGGACGCCTGGATCAGTAAAGGGTGACACTTTGTCGATTACATGGTTTATCAAATTTTTGATCAAAGGAGAAGCATATAAGTGATTGGTGGACCGTAATAGGTTCAAGAACGCGATGACTAGTCGTTTTCAAAAGTTTAAATGTGTGGTGCGTATGTTGGGTGGTCATCTAGAATAATTTGACTTGTTTAGTTACAGGAATGAGTGAACTCGTAATAAAGGTTAAAGTTCGCGGAGGAAGGGTGCAGTTTCTAAGCTCCTATTTCCAAATAGTAGGATAATGAATATTTCAGTCAGTGCAGAGTAAGAAGAGAAAAATGACTAAATAAAAATTGTGATATATCCTTCTTGTATATGTGATTGTTAATGGTCTTACGATTACATAACAAAATCAAATGCTATAAAGGAATATTACTTCTTGAAGCACTACATATGTAGAATAGTAGTAAATGTTTTACCCTCGACTAAAGTAGGGGGTAAGTTGGAAATTGTTCAGGCCGAGTTCAATAAGGAGAAAATTAAGTCTGGGTTACCTGGTAGACAATCTTTTAGTGTATGATTGTACGCGATCGAGTCACAATAACGGCACACGTAAAAAAGTAGGAAAATAACGACAAGCGAATAGGGTCCAGATGGGAACAATCAATGAAGATTAACTTCAAAATTTTTATAGCAGAAAGATTATTAATCTTATAAGAGGGCAAATTTTTTGTCCTCTGGAGTGATAGGCTGTATCTGTGGAAATGTGGTCTGCGAAGATCCGGGAGGAGGGCTCTGGTGTACATTATTAGTGTGGATTGACATGTGAGAAGTGGAATTAATAAGGGTGTGGCCAATACGGTAATGCGCGCGCAAGGTTCTCTGAGTCGTGGGTTTGAATCTGAACGGGTCAATTTGCCATAATGTGCCTTTACGAGAATATAGCTAAAAGGTAAGGAGAAGAGAGGAGAGGAAACGCATGTGTACAGATAGGCATACGTTGACAGAAGGTGTTTCGTGCTTATAAATTGCTTTTCTACATGTATTGTTCTTCTTTCCTCTCTCATTCTGGCGCTTTGCTAAAAATGCTAATTCTGAGTATTGGAAAATAAAAGATAAAGTGAGGAAGCAACAAAGGTGTAATAACAGAAAAAAGAACGACAACTAATCACGATACGAGAGTTAGGAGCAGACAAAGGGTTAATAAAGACAGATAGTAAATAATAACAAAAGTATACGAAAATTTAAAAGAGAGCATTTCACAGGAGCTGGATAAGTCTGTAAATGGAAAAGATCACCACGAGGAAAAGGGAAAACAGAGAAAAATATAGGAAAAACAACTACCGAGAAGTAGTGAAGGAACAAGAAGGAAAGGGCAATATGAAGATTTTTGGGCGGGCGAAATCACCTCATTGTATCTAGACGGGACCCTTCTCCTATTGAGCAGTGGGGGCTGCATGAAACCACGGAGCCGGGCAAGGTCTTTTGGGGGTTGGGAAACGACAAGAGGGCCAGAAATCTCAACATTGGTAAGGGGACCTGAGGAGCCATAGGAAGTTCGGCTTAGGTCTTCTTGAACAGTTTTAGGAGTGGAGAGGAGGGGTGCAAGACAAGTAGGAGACCCGGGGTTGGTGGGTGTCTAGGGCAGGCTGAAGTCACCCGCAAAAAATTGCGTGGGTGGCTTCACGAATAGGGAGGCGACAATAGCTAAATTTAAAGGTAAGTTAATTAAAGACGTCTTGTATAATTACATAGACGCGCTTATAATAGTACGAAAAGTCTGAAGGGATGAAACGACATAGTGAGGTGATGCTTGGTCAGAGGAATTAGAATTCTAGAAAGGCAAAATATACAAATTTAATAATCCGACCTGCCTAATTCTGCTTAAAAATTGAAGCATAAGGGGTGAGGGGAAGGGTATGGCAGAGGTTGCGGTCAAGGAAGACAGCCAGAAGCGCCCACACTGTCCCACTGATTTCTAGAAACACGTCTCAGTTTAAATTACACTGGAGTAACAAAATATATAGATAGATGAACACCTGCGCAGGGATGCCCACAGGAATACGTATGCTTTCATACCAGGGCAGCAGCGTATGGCTAGATGTATGTCGGTATGATGAGATTGTAAAGAAACACAAAAGCAAATGGTAGGAGAAGGGGAATAGCCAAGGTGTGTACAAATTAAAAGATACGAAAAATTTTATCTATTAATTTCAATTTTTTTATGATTTACTAATAAATGTTATCTAATAATTAAATATGTTGTCTAGTCCTTAACTCTATTGAAATGAGTGATTGTTATTATTATGAGGATTAATAAAAATTATTAATTATTATTATTAAATGGATTTGACTTTAAAAATAATAATTGTTATAATAAATTTAGGTAGAACCGAACACTCTTTTTCAAAATGGCGTCCTTGAGTGAGATATCGATTTCTGACGACAAAGTATATGATGTTTGTATATTAGCTGTAGAAGCTCCGATGTCTCACAGTAAAAGCTAAGATCGAGATGATGTCTCTATTGGTTGGTTAGAAGAGTTGTTATGACAAATATCGAAGTTATTATTAATTAATAGTTACACAATTGAATAGACTTTAATGGGTCATAATTTCCTTTTTTTTTTCATACGAAGAGTAGGAGTGGCATTTCACAATATGGAATATAACTTCGATAAGTAATATACAAATAAAAAGTATTAATAAGAGTCATCTAATCACACATTGGGGGGAAACATGAATAATTAGATAAAATAAACATACAAGTGGAAATAGATATACGAGAATAATAAATCATGAATCATATCGTTATTGGAATGGGTAATTACTTAAAAATAGCAGTTAGTTAGATTAATAGATATAGTGTAATAATGATAGAGGACCATGACACATATTAATCACATATAGTAGCAAACATCAGATACATCATAATAATAATAATTAATAATTCAAGTAATTCGATCGATAGATTAGAACTCTAAATTTAAAAATTGCAGACGTTAAAAAATATAATAATAGGGTATAAAATGGCCTTCAATACAAGAACCATATCACTAAAAATTTATTGAATGGCGAAATGAATAATTGTAATTGTATTAAATCAGTGTAATTGAGGTGTATTACGTAAATTTGATGTATTTATTACTATTAATTAGTATTTATTAGTTATATTATTATATTTTTATTTATAAAGGAATTGTTAATAATATTAATAATATAATTATGAACGTGTGACTAAATTATATTTAATAAATGTATCTATAATCTAAGGTATGAAGCACCTAGAAATTTAATTGAACACAATAATACTGATGTAAAAGTAATTTAAATAGGAATGGCAGCCATGAAACACATTCAATAATTTAATAAGAGTGAAATAAGTGTTATTCGTCTGGAAGAAAGGTGATGTATAAGATTTCTTTTTACTGAATTTTCTACTCATTAATTATTTTTCTTATAATATAATTAATGCAGTATTTTGCTATTATATTATTATATTAGTTAATGATTATATTATTATTATTAGTGATTTTGGGGTAGGGTTTCAGGTGGGAGAAAAATAGAGAAAAGAACTCATCTAAACCAGTGGAGCTTGAGCTGACTAACTTTGTGTCGAGAAACAAGAATAGGAATAGGTACGTTGGTCTTAATTTCACAAATTTTATTATGTTAGTAAGTTATAAGTATATATGAAGTATATGCCTAGTTTCAGAATGTAATAGGTATATGTGGACATAAGTACCTATGGTACCGGCTATAATCTAAATGCTAAAGTATATCATTCTGACATTAAATATATAGTAAGAAAAAATTTAGATCACAGTCTGACTTTTGGATAAATAAACATTTATTAACATATATCATAAAATCCGATGAGCAAATAATAGTACATATTATAACATATATATTACTACCCTGCACCGGAACGCTATCATCCAGAGTAAAGTGGCAGTGTAACAGAAATAGAAGTATTTAAGCATCCGAAAATACTTATGCATGTAATAAGATATGTTTATTGGGATACTAAATATAGACATTAACTAAAATGAAAGAGTAAGAGTGTTACGTTGTTCCGCTGGAACATTAATCCGATTGCTGAACTGGAGTTATTTTATTATATTGTGAGCGATTACATTCAACCTAGCTTTTCCATCGATATGTGTACAGATATTAAGCAGTTTATTCTGTTACGCAAGGTACAAAGACGCAATACGGACACAAAAGTTTAAAAACCTATACCCACCCGGTTGGAAGAAAGGCAGGTTCTTCCGTTGTACTGTCCTATTCGGCTGTTACATATAAGAAGTTTTTAAAATTAACATAAGGAAGAGACCTTATAACCGGCGGCTCTGAAACAGAAATATTGCAAATTGTGTAGAAAATTTAGAGTGAGCACATAATAAGTTAAATGTAAAAAATGTTCCTTGAGAGACTCATCTCTTAGTAACTTAGGGAGAAAAGATAAGAACAACAATTTGTCTTGCACAATGTTATTATAATAGACCAGGTATATGCGTTTTGGGTCATGCTAAAGTCGTTTATTTGGTTCTATAAGTTGATGCTGTATATTCCCCCACTGTGACCCAGCCTATCGCATTCTTTCCAGTGTTAATATGGGATACGGAATTCACACATCACGCTAGACTTAGTCCGCAAAAGAATGGAAAAGAGGATTCGATCCAGATTCCTTTTTACAGATCCAGCACTACCAGCTTAAAATGCTCGCATGCTGAGGGATGTATATGACGGGCATGATAATACGAAATCATGTCTTGGAACCAACGAGTTCACCACTCTTTGCTCTACTAACTCGTCCACCGCTGGCGCCGCACAGTTTTCGACTGATCTAAATCTTGAGCAAAGTAGTAATAAATGAAACTTAGTAGTTCGTATAATGGATATATGATCTAATTATATTATATAACCCCTTTCGACCTGTTGTAATAATTAAAATGATCTGGCAGTGCTTTTAGTTCAGTTATTCTCAAAAATTTTTGAAAGTGTTAACTTTCAGTGTATAGACGGATGACTCGGAATGGCATAGCTTACGAAGCTAATACCTTAAATAAACGCATCCGACTTAATCCAACCTTTGACATTGGAAGCGGAGATCGTATCAAGTTATATCATAGTTCCATATAATAGTTTATTATGCGGAGGACTGTGGGGAATGAGGTAAGTTATTTAGATCGACGAGATTAATTAGATCATATCTCATTTCTGTTAGTAACTTTTTCCAAACTAATAATGTAAAGGGTAGAGTATATATATGAGTGAGAGTTTAAAATAAGTCAATTTTAAATTATAAATAATTTCGAATTTATAATATTGTATTACTAGTAACGTTTGAACTGATTATAATTCGCCGAGATTCTTACGCTGTCGGCTGCTTTAAATTAAAATATAAATATTCACATTAAATATCGTTAAGGTTACGGGTCTTTAAATTTATTAATTTATTATTATAGCCTGTTTAAGAGTTATTTTATTCTTACTCTCGGTTGGAAATTCATTGTGCGCATCATAATATATATTATTCTTATATTTAGGTATTTAGACACCACCCAAGGGGTTGCTACACTTAGACCGCTTCAATGCCCTGAGGAAGACTGTTCAAGATTAGGATGCTATGAGCTTCCGCCATGCTAACGATGATGACTACATTATATGGAAGTTAAAGCAAATAATGATGGCATTAGCTACAAGATCAGGTAAATAATTAATTTATTTAATTTGAATAAAGGAGATAAAAGTAGGGATTGCGGTGCAGTCCTGAATTAAAAAAGATGAGTACCCACTCCGCTGAATCAATAACGCCAGCCTAAAGAGTTGTAGTTTATTGCCAAATTGGGTACTTGGAACAAGCTCATTTTTAAATGTTACTTTGGGTATTTATTTAGATCGCTGCCGAATATTTAAATAAATCTAAAGTCAGGGACAAATGTGATAAATAAATCGAATCCATAAGGGAATTAGGAGCAAAAGGAAAAAATCAATACAAGATAATGTAAGTGTTATTGTGTATTATAAACAGTTCAATAAGGTTCAATAGGTAGAGTCTACTGTGTTAATGAAGCATCCAGGGAAAAGGGGGTTTAGAAGATTTCTATATTTCATAGAATCTTTGTGTTCAAGAGATATGATAGTTGGCACTTATTGTAAGTCACTTCACATAATTGGGTTTGTAGGTCCATGTGACAAGTTGATATATGTCACAACTAGTAAATAAAGTCTACTATCAATACGGAGTAAAGGGAGCTATTTTTGTTTTAAAAATATTGAATTCTATGCTAAAGAATCGTTAAACCTTTATTGTAAAATAATCACATACAATTTCTGTTCATAACGGGCTAGAATAATTTGACCAAACAAACCTAATACCGTTCTATCACTGTCGATGATAAGTGAATTTTCTTGTCCACCTTGCTACGCCGCAACTTAACGAGTTTTGCGTGGTTTAAGAGAAGATAGAAAGGATCTGTTGGGAATTTACGGATGGTATTATTCGGAATTATTGGTAGAATATGTTAGGAGTATTAATCCCATGGTTCGCATACTCCCTAGTGCAATCAGTTTCCAGTGTCTTACCCATTCAATTCTTCTATAGAAGTTTAACGGCGATTTATATGGTCAGAAGGTTGAAAGAAGTCACGATGACAATAGTCGAAGTTCCTTGCAAACATATACACTTTGGTGTACATATGTTTACCATAATGGATACCACGTTTACTCTGTCTTGATTAATTAGAGTGAAAGCAATTCAAACGATCAATGGGAACGAGTGTTCATCGAAGGAAATACGTAGTCAGATTTAGCAGAGTGAATCTATTTTTAAAAAATTATCACTGAGTCGGTTTGGTCATAAAATTAAGAAAGAACAGGTTTCTCATCTCTATGCTCGCAACTGAGGGTATTCATTGTCTCAATATGAAGAAGGGAGTACAGGTATTGAGAAGCAGAGGGAATAGGATATTGAGGCCGCGTGGGTATACGGTCGTAAGAGAGGGGGACAAAATGCCTCGCGGGAGCGCAGAGAGTTGAGTCATAAACCACTTCCAGATTATCCCTATGATATTAGGTTGCTAAAATGAACTCTTTTTATATAGGTTGAGTTAGTCTATATCTAGAAAATCATAAAATTTACCATGAGTTGAGAGAAGGACTTTCACACATGAATACGAGAATAAGTTGATTCAGGGATCAAAGTTTTCCTAATCAATATAGATTATGTGGGATCCTCTCATTGATTATGGTCAATTCTATGAAGAGCAACAAATTTTGCGCAATACGCCCGTGTATTATAATGAATGTAGTTGGAGAACAAGCATGGTCTTGTCCCAGAAAGCAAGCTTAGATACAAGATGAAACTGATGGGTAAGGGACTGTGTTGGAGTTTGACATATACATAATTTGGTAAAAAATGCTATAGCTAGAAATGGAAAGGATAATGATGGGTAACCGATAAGGAACAGAGTGTACAAATTTTTAATATACTTGAAAGTAATGGGCGATAAAGCAGTGTGGGCGCGCTTCGCGATAGTACATATGGAGATTTCCTTAATAGTAGTGTCTTGAGCACAATATACGGTGTGCGATAGGAGCCACAAGTTTACTCCGTATTATCTCCGTGGACTATTGGACAGATATGTCTGTTCAGTGGGAGTGATATGGTTGGGAAGAAATTGCGACATGAATTTTAAGTTTAGAAATGGTGAGACCATCATGAGGGTCACTACCCCTTAACAATGTCTCCAACCAATAGACATTATACCTTCAGAGCAGAGATCGATACTTATGCAAGCTGTCTTTTGCAAGTGTTTACTTGTGGTATACGCGTTTGTTTAATGGAAAATATCAGGTCTACATTTATCCAGACCTTAGTCTCGGCATCAAGTTCAGCAGGAGTATTTAGACAAGACGTAGTAGGGTTCTATCACAATACACATGCCCAGATTGGGAGCACTGCTTTATTTCATTTTCGGGAAAATATCCGTATAAACGATATAGAATCCCTTGGGGAGGGGTGAGATAGAGAGGAAGAAAAATTTAGGAGAAATGAAAGATTTAAATAGGAGGAACGTCCGAAGAAAGCTTTTAGAGTTGAGTGATCTGCAACTATAGACCTGGGTTCATTGGTAGGTGGGATTGTTCTCGTTTATATTGATGCGAGTTTAAGCCCGGTAGGAGTACAATAATCACTTGGTTTGATTTAAAGTAGTTGTATTTTTTCTAGTTCCATTATCTGAGTGAGAGAATTCATACTATTTGGCGAAGGTCTTGGCTAATAATGACGCTTTGACAATGGCCTCTATGACTTATACGTCTGGCTAGTCGTGACATTATTGAAGGATTTTGTGTTAAGATCATAAATTTTCGGATCACGCTCCTTAGGTATTTATTCAGTGTCTAAACGAATAATTCTGGTAAACTCGCATGCCTTGGCCGCCTTTTATTTCTTCAATCTTTTGCCTAACGAATATCTTTAACCACGGAATTTGAGTAACGGGCTCGAGGAGAGTTTTGAATTTCAAGAAGTACAAGAGACACAGACGACCAGTCCTCTATATACAATAAAGTATTAAGGAGAGACTCAATTGAGATGGCATAGCGGACAGTGTGTCTTGAAAAGAAGTGTTTTCCAAGATTTGTGTTGAGGAACCAGCTCAGTTTCAATTGCTGGTTTGTTGGAGGTTAGTACTCGGGATAGGTGTTTTGTTAATGCGCATTTTTTGGACAACGAGATTGAGTCAAGGCTTTTTGCCTTTTTTTGCACATTTGAGGAAAGTCAACGGATGGGCGTTTGGAACCTTTAATACAGGATCGCATTGTATTGCGGAATACAGTTAAGGCAATGTGGCCTGAAGTCTTGCAGCTAGGAGATATTTCAACCCTGGGTGTAGGAGTTCTGCTGGCAGGAGGTAAGTCTAGTAAGTGTTGGTATTAGATGTAACGACTGGGGAGTGGGGGCAGCCATAAGGTTGTTATTGTGTTCGTCCGTCCATAAGGATCGCTTATAGGGTGTCTTTGGAATCTGGGTATAAAATTAAGAATTAATTAGATTGATAATATATATTATAAATCTGGAATTGGGGATCCTTCACTCTTTTGCTCATTTTTGTGTTATGGTCGCATAACTTCAACGACTTACCTCCTCTCTCCTGTTTGCATACAGGTGAAAGAATGGGGCATTTCCCAGTGTTAGAAGAGAGGAAGCACATGATGGGAAGTCTCTCCAACAGCTCTTCTATCCAGTAAGGTAAATTTTCACAGGGAGTTGTGAAAAATAATTCTCCGAAAGTACATAAAGGTGCCATCATTTTTCATCCGGTACCACCCTACAGTATAACAAATAAAAATTCGGGGATCAAGCCAAACTTCCCGTTGACATTTGAAGGCAAACCGTGAATAACTGTGGTCACGAGGGAGCCGAACGTAGACGAAGCACTGTAATCTTGATAAACCAATTCTTATTGTAACTCTTTATGTAGGTGGGAGGTATTGATTGGTAAATCAAAAGGTGCAGACAGTAAAAAACGTTAGGATTCTGCGATTTTTGGTCAAGGAATAGTTCACTCGACGAAAGGAGGTAAACATTTTTAAAGCTGAACTTTTACCACAACGGAAAAATCTTTTCTTGTTGGGATTTCCCATGATGCAGCTGTATTCCTAATCAATACTGTTCTGATAAAATAACACTATAATCTTATTGTAATTTGGATCATGGCAGAATTTTCTTATTTCATCGGGAGTAGAAATAAAGAGGAATATCTGCAAGAGACGTTAGGGATGACAGATAGAACCTTTTTGATATTCGGTTGTAGTGTGTCATATGTGCGAGAATGTTGACCAATTTCTCATCTTTACACTGTGACTGAGAAGGAAATCCTTCAACGCGCAAGTGAATAGCTTTCTGTTCAATAAGATGACATATACGTATGATGGAAGAATTGGTTTGTGCTCAGTACCCAGTAGCTTTGGAGGTAGTGGATTCGCGAGAAAATTGATGATATCACAGAAGCCCATATCTTAGAATATCACATAGAGTTAGGAGTTCAGATATTATTCCGAGTGAAGAAAGAAGCAGAAAAGCTTGCCACCCGCTCCCACCAAAAGAAAAACATGTACCAAGAGAAGTAAGATGATCACCAAATCCAACGGAGAAAGGCATGGGGCTTGGTGACACAGTAGTTTGTGCCCAAGGGGAGACACAAATTGCGCCACTTCTGATAATGTTCGAAGGTAGCAATGGCAATATAAGAAGTAAGAGTCATCTTATTGAAGTGAATTAGGAATCGGTTTCCAAGAGTTCTGGGAATCTTCTAAATCCATTAGTTTTCGCGAGGCATCGTAAGCGTTATCCATGTGTATTATTATATTAAAGGGTACCCCCTCATGGGTGTCGAGCCTATTGAGGTTTGTGCCCGGAGGACCGCGCTAAGCGGCGGGGGAGTTCTTATTATAGATGTTCCAGAGGGGTCAGGGAAAAAGACCCAAACCTGGTGCTGGGTCGTGTGCACCGAATCACAAACAGGTGATGCGGCATCACACCCCTTCAGCACAGATGACGCCAGATGCCCCTTCCGTAAGGAAGGGTGTCATTGGCGTTCATCTACCTCTCTGAAAAAAAAAAAAAAAAAAAAAAAAAAAAACCACGCCCTCTTCGCTCTAGGAAGCTGAAGGGCGGGTGGTATATCCGAATATCCCGCCCAACAGCTTCCCAGAGAGCCCCCCAACCACAACAAGGTGAGCGATCACTGGGGGGATATATATATATATATATATATATATAATATTTATATATATATATATAATATATATATAATATATATATATATTATATAATATATATATATATATATATATATATATACATATATATATATATATATTATATATATAATATATATATATATATATATATATATATATATATATATATATATATATATATATTATATAATATATATAAAAATAAATACAAAA
>JABUQX010103588.1:5000-50000 GCA_015478945.1 Trachelipus rathkii
ATTTTTATTAAAATATTTGCACATTCTGTTGTGTTAGCACATTCTTTTCATTTTGTAACTTAATACCCATTTTCCTTATCACCCTTTAAATAACTGATAAATTTTTCAACCTTTTTACTATTTACAGTTGTGATCCTGTATTTACTTCAAAGATCTTTTCCGCGTCCTACTATCACCAACTTTAATTTATTCCTCTTATTTTTTGTTAAGATAAATTAAAATATACCACACATACCTTCTCTCAAACCCAAAGCATCTGTTTCAGTCTTTGCTTTAGCTACCCTAAAACTGCTCCTTTTATCTATCTATTTGACTGCTTCTTTAAGTTCACTATGACCTAGAGTATTTGCAAACTATCCACAAAACATTTATGTAAATTGAAAGCTGTTGCTCAATACGGAATGATTAAGATAACATTGAATGAACTACATAACAACAGATAAATGTCAAATGTAATTTATAATTGTGTTAAATTGAACAACAATGAAGGATCTAAGAATATGAGTGATCATAAGGAATAATAAATAGAACAACGACAATATTATTATTATTATTATTATTAGCTGTTCTTATGCGGCTTCCAATAGACTGGGTGGGGCTGGGGTGAGCAAATATATCTGAGGCATGCATCGAGGCATTCTTGGAAGCATTTAACTTTCTTTAAAAATTGTTTTGGAAGATTTTAAAGGTTAAAAAAGTATTTGATTCCTTTTGCCATGGTTTCTAGAGCTATTAAAAAGCTCTAATAGTAAATGGGCTTGAGTCAACACTCTCTCCATGAACCACAAATAAACAAGAGCGAAGAAATTGCATTATTGTAATTAAAATAATTATCTGCAATTAAAGTCAAAGAAAATTACATTTCAATTTTTTTTTTTTTTTTTTTTTTCAGTAGCCTGATGATGAGAACAGTTTTCATTGCTGAGTTAATATTTAAAAAAATATTAAAATTTGTTGTTGTTATTTATTTATCTAATCTTATCCTCTCGCATTTTCCTTATTCAGGGTGGCGCTAATGAATCAACAAAATGCCGGGCGACAAGTCGGACATAGTTGCTTGTGCCTCTGTGGGATTCAGAAAGTTTCTATTGGCTCTGTTGAGCGGATGGAACCAATTAAAAATCGGGCCAAGTGACAGTAAGCAAATGTAGCAATTTTGATGTATGTTTAGAGTTCAAATGTTCATTATATTATATAATATTACTATTATATATATAATATTATATATATATTATATATATTATTATATATATAATATATATATAATATATATATAGTATATATATATATATTATTTAATAAGTATATATATATATTATATATATAATATAATATATCCAATATATATATATATTGGGGGTAAGGTGCGTGCATGCACCGAAAACAGGAAAAGTAGTAGAAAGAATATGACGCAAGTCGAAGGAAAAAGCCACCCCCCCTCTCCTCCTCCTCTTACAGCGTCCATTTATGCCCTTAGGTCGTAGACTAGTCGACCAGTCGAAAAATCCACCCTAGGGTTTCACAGACTTGACGGACCCCTCATTTGTGGCGGGCATCTCGTCACTGTAGTGGTTCATCCCTGGGACGGACCAAAATCATACCTTCTTCTACAAAACGCCCGCCATGTCAAATCCTATTGATGCGCACTTTCTTCTCGCTCTGCCAAACTCGCATTAATCTCCTTCATGGCATTCCTTTACGTGATCAATTCACCTTTTCTTTGTCTACCAGCCAGTCGATACCGAGCAACTTTTTTTACCTCTTATAACATCCCGCTTAACGCAACCGACTAATCATTCATCTTTCTATACTGATTAAACATCTCAATGTCATCCCGCTCATTCTAATTCTCTCATTTACTCCTTCTTCACACAACACAACTCCCTAATACGTTCAATTCTCATTTGATTAATTCTTACACCCTAACACCACCCCTTAATGTTTTAAAATTACTATTGTGAATTTCACCTTGATGTAATATCCGACTTGTACCGTACATCGTGAATAGGCTTTTCATCGCGTACATGGTTAATTTTAAAATTCACGGGTATTAACCATGAAGGGCGCATGATCATCTGAGAGAATGTCTAACTAAGCAGGTGAACACACACTAAAGGCTTTAAGTTCCTGGATAAACAAGTCGTGCGCTGCACATAAAGTATGGATATATTGAGAGCAGTCGTCGACTACTTTCACTGAAATCAATAATAAGAAAATAGATTGCCCATTATAGTTGTACCTACTCCTCCGGCTTATTCTCTTAATATAAATTGCTAAATTATATCAATAATATTAAAACTTCTCAATCAAACCGTATAGTACCCTACAACAACTCATAGACGAAAATCTGAGTCAGACGCCTCATAATACATACTACCTTGCATCACTTTCATACCTTGGCAACTGCAGCCTGAAGCAGCGCTTAGGCACAAAGTTCACGTATTTAATCGAATCTTATCTCCCAGCTACTCGGCACACCTTCACATGCATGCATTCCAGGCATTTCACGCTCTCCCTTCAGCAAGATGCTGACGCTTTAGATTTCAGCCCAATCTTATCCTGTATTTTCAGACATGACCCAAATATAGATTTTGCGCAAACCTGTACCATTCTCCTTGTCCATTTAGTCCATTCCCACATAGGGCGATTGCCCGTACTGAGGCTTTTCTTTGGTCTCCTGACTCACGAGGCACACCCGAGCAGTTCATAAAATCGCAATAAGTAATCCACCATACTCCAATGATACAAAGTCATGGAGAATTATTGTAACGCACTATGAAAAAGGGGGAGAAACAAGTGAATATAGAGATACCCCCATTGTCGCTGTTGTGATTTGGGCATCTGTAGATACCTTCCACTCGCTATTATATAACTAACTTCTACTTTTTTTAATTCCTCTGGATCCCCGCATTTAATTTCTTTTTACACCACCGCTTAAACCTTATAAAGTGCTGGGTACAACTGTGACCATTTTTACATCGCTTTGAGCATATTAGCGAAGCTCTCTTATTACACCTTAGATTCATTCCAGAAATATTCTGACCGCTCTGGTTGATGAATACCTCTAACCCCATTAATAAAAAGTACAAGCTTATATATACTAGGTAACCCTGCCAATAAGAGCTTCCCTAACATAATTTCTCTGAGATCTGTCGTTTGTTGCAATCTATCATTAAGCTGCCATCATAATCACCGTTGCTATTCATTTGTCGTTAATAATGAGTCAGTAATTGCAAATAGTCTCATTTTAATATGCGAGTATTTGAGTTTAAAAGGATTGAGTATAAAGAGATTTGATTCCCAAGGAACGACAAGAATCTCTCAGCTGACAGTAGGCATGGTCTAGAGTAAGATAGGCCAGTGAGTATCGGAGGTCAACCAAAAAATCAGTCGAGCTTCGGGATAAGGACCTCTTAGATGGGTAGCTCAAGATAAAGTCTTGTTTAATCTACGCTATAAGAGAGAGTATCCATCCCTACACACATCAAATAAAATTTCTTATCCTTTATTCCTTTCCCTTAAACGACTAAAGAGACGTATACTTCTATATGAATTGGCAGAACTTATCTCTTCACTGAGTGCGCGGCTATTTGGAGAACTAACATTGCCCATCCATCAAACCTCTTTTTGGTTGCACACGAGGGATACATATATCACACCAGCACTACTATTAATCCAACAGTCCGCCCCAGAGGGAGAAGTGAAAGTGTTTTTGGAGAAACACTCGAGCTCTCTCCAATGTCATCGACATTTCCAACTCAAGTAATTCCAATCTAAATGCCTTCTAAGAATAAGCAAACGTGTCTTTAATCGCGAGTATCCAACTCTTACTAGGCTACACTCCTCAATCTAACACCACCCGGAGTTACCCCCCCCCCTCACAACGTCCCCCCCCCCCATCTGTGTTGGTGGTTATTAAAATTGAAAGACCTTTTCCAATAACAGTTCCCGCATTACAAATAAAGTCACCTATTGCATTAGGCCATGGTATTCTTTGGTGGAGCTCCTAATTACTCCATCCCAAAGACCTTCAACTTCATCGAGCACTTCACATATCGCTACGATGCACTTCATTTATGTAGATTGATTCGTTCTTAAATTCCATATCCGTAGTAAAATGAGTTAGAGGTGTTGCTCCAGAATTTTGATATAGTATCTCCGTTGTTCTAAGAGACCTATCCCTCGAGAATCATAAAATTGAATCACATTGTTCTATAGAATATAACAGCCTACCGATAATTCCTCCAGACATGACTATTAATATGATGCGTTTTTTGAGAGCATACAAATTTCACACTTATTGCCCTGCCGTAAATGTATTTAACCCAATTAAATCGGGCCTCACACTTTGGCAGGTCTTCGTGATAATACTAAAAAAGCCCGTCAACATATGAGCTCTTTGGTAAAGTCCAACATTACATTGCTATTTCATCAAAGAAAAAGATCTCATAGTATTTTAGTAATGTTTGTTGCAAAAAATGATTAGATTGCAATACTAGTGGCTAAAATAATTTCCCGTGAATTAGCAGAGACATCTCGAGAGAGTATAGGGCTCCTTCTTTTTCCTCTCATTTGACTTTATAGAAGAGAGCACATGTCTGTGAGCAAGCTGTGCAAATGAAACGACTCGATATGACAAACTAAGATCCCCAACATCTTGTAGCACGCATAGCCTGCGCGTCTGTGAGGGCTTTTTGATCCCAATAACTTGGTTTTCAATCACGTCACTGCAGGCATTACGCTTCGCAATACACAAAAAAACCAACTAGAATGCATGCCACTAGATTGATCAGCGTTGAGCTCTAACCATATACCACTGGGTAAGACAGCAATTTCCTACTTCCCTCTAACTTGGCACAGTCAAAACAGTTGAGCGTAATTCGTCGTCCTTGCTACCCTAGGCTAATTGTTGTAATAACAATAGGGCACTCGTGTTTAATTCCGTAACAGGCTTTGGTTTCAGTTTCAAATAGGATTTATAGGTATTCCATCCGAATCTTAGTATTTTTCATTGTTTTGGCTCACAACTTACTTTCGGTTTAGGAGAGACCTTTTGTTCTTTGGAGGACATAACGAGCATCCTTTTTGCAAGTAATAAACTTCACACTGTCTAAGAAGCCCTTTAAGAAATGTCTAAGACTGTATTATATAGCCTGTTCCCTCATTCTTCTTATATTCTTTCCTTCTTCTATAATTCCTCCTATTGTTCAAAACGCTTCTCTTCTATATCTTTCGCACAGGATGAAATGGCCGAGAGATTAACGATGGGAGGACTATATTCTTTGTACGATCATGAGTGAATGGGGATGCTCCACGCTGTTCGCACATAAAACCTCGTCTACCCAAACTATTTCCTCTTTCAAACGGTTGAGGAACAATTGAGATTATATCAAAAAACTTGGAATCCTGTTCACTAATTAGATATTATTTATTCTGGCGCTAATTTCATTTTCATTAACAATAGCGCCCTCTTCTCTGCTCTCGTCTCTCCTCTCTCGTCTCCTCTCCGCTGGAACTCTGTCAACTCTCTGTCTCTCAAACTGCTACGAACAAAAACTGAGGATCTTACCTCGAGTATGAAGGCTTATAATCTACTCTCCTTATTCTCTTTTCTTTCCACTAAAACTTAAACCAGTGTTTAACTCTTAAATGTTCTCGATCCTTTCCTCTCATATTCTACTTACTTCGGGAATTGTGTTTTCGTCTTCAATTTATTTCTCTGCTCCTAATTTTAACTTCTTTCTTGGCTCTGTTCTGTAGTCAGCTACTGTGTCGTTTATACCTTCTAACTTTCTCAACCTCTCTACCCCTTCCTTAACCGTTCTTTTTTCCAGAAAAATCTGCCTTGATGTTACTTCTCTGAAAGGCTTACATTTTGTAAATCGTAATTCCTTACTATGAGTCTTTCCTGCTATTTTAGCCCGAAGACATACAGCTCAGAGTGGTGTCTTGGTGGCTTGTTCTCTCGTTGAGCTTCCTTGGTGATTTCGGGGCTGCTGCTTGGCTGGGGCCTATCGTCCTTCGGGGCTTGCTGCTTTGCTGCCCCTGGGGATAGCCTGGGGCTGGCCTGCTTGGGCTTCGATATTTCGATCTTCTCTTCCCTCTTCGGTTGCCCCAACTCCTGTCATTTTCTCATTTGCCTGCTATCAATCGTCTTGTTTTCGGATATTTTTCTCCTAACTTCTTGCCTTCCCCGCTTTTGTCCATAATTCTTTTCTTCCTTATCTCTTCTCTCTTTTCCCTTTTTTCTCTTCACTCTCTACTTCCCATCGTTTCTTTTCTTCCAGTTTCTGTCCTTCCTCGTCTCTCTCCTTCATCTAACTCAAATATCTTCCTCTCGTCTCACTTGACTGGTGGACACTTCTCAGAATCTCGCGTTCTCTGTCTTTCTGATTCGGTAACCCCGAATTGTATTCGCATTCGCAGTTCCGATTCACATCTGTGACGTTTTTGTTCGGTGACATCACTACAAGGAGTTCCCTGTCTGGACTTAGACCCACTTTCACGTAACCTCTGCTCTCCTTCCTCATTGGAAGATTTGAGACCATCTGTTTTATTGGCTGATTTGTCAACGGAGGGGGTTCTGGATTCATTTCTTTGAGTAACCGGCGGCTGAAACCCGTGTTCAGGCCGCCCATCGGAAGTTTTAAGCTTCTTATCGGGGGCCTTCCTTCGGGTTTCAGCCGGAGGTTCCTCATTTTCAGCTTCATGCTCCTGGTCAAGTGGGTCGTCTTCTCCAAAGAGTCTGGTGATATTTCTTGAAGATCGAATGGTACTGCTTTTACTTTTGATGTTCCTGCTTGCACGCTTTCGTTCTCCTTTGGGGACTTTCCCAACTGCCTCCCTCCCACCGGATAAGGCATTATTGTCTTTCTCTTTGGGCTCATCTTCGTTTTCAGAAGAGCTTTGGTGATCTCTGAGGAAAATATCGCCACGAAAAAGCTGCTGTTTATTTGGTATATCTAATATATAGATTATCTTATATATTGATATACTATTATATACTAATTATGATGACCAAAAATGGATGACATGCTTTTAAATGAATAGAACTAGATAAATGTAAAGTAAGAGATAGAGATGACGTTTATATATATTATATATAGCTTCTTATCTGAATTATCATATATAACCATATATACATGTTATAATAAAGTCTTCTATTAAGTATAATATAATTAAACCGAATGACCAATCTATATAATTAGTTGATATATAGTGCTCACTCACTATAAAATAGACTCAAACCTGTGATATTAGTATAATACATTATCACTGGCTAATAAATATTCTGATATCACATACAATTACTTCACCTCACTAAGTAAAGATCTATATACTATCAGTATTTGTGAATTCGTTATTACATAATATAAAACACATTAATAGGTAAGCTTCTATGTATAATATAGCATGATATAGATATAAGTACTCTAAATTAAACTATATTAAAGTTCTCTTTACTTTAAATATTCGTAATTAATAGCAATAGATATATATAGTTATTAAGATCTAGTATAAAATAGACTGGAAATTTAAATCATTGACATATTAAACAGCTATAATTACAAGATGACTAATTAAAAGATAGTCGGATTAATTGATACACGAAAGAAATCTTATATCCAAGTTCACAACTTCATTCTCATATTTTCGAACACAATTTAGTGACAATTACGAGTACCAAATTGAGTTGACAGATTTTCACAATGATATAAAAATGTCAAAGATTACAGTCTCTGGTTCTAAAGCTTGCACATGATGTGAATGCATATATTATTCCATATAACCGAACATGTTCTTGAATAAATGTAAGTATTAGAATTCAATCTCAGTACTTATACAGACACTTAGTAATACAGACGAGTATATATATTCATATAGTTAAAAGTTGAATACTACATTATAGCTGATATTTTTATTAATATTGCAATAGCTGATCTATACTACTATATCACGACGTTTCCATCTAGGTTAAGTATATTCCACTCAGTGATATAGTCTTTATATCTGTACAGTAGGTATAGTTATGCCCAATCTCTTTGGGTGGTGGTGGGGGTTTGTATGCCTCAACCTTACCTGACATTTAACGTCTCTTATTACGCTTAACATCAGCAAAACATCTCACTGAAACATGGGGCAATACCGTCTTTTTAATCTTACTGAATATTTCCTGCAGCAATATCTGAATAGTATGCAAACCTCTTCTTATAGCTTCTTACCGATCGGTTATATGAGATTCCTATGCGCTATACCTCGGCTTACTTGTGTGATTATTCTATATGCCTTCATCTCTAATATCATATATAGAACCATATATATTATTCTGTCTCATCCAATGCGCATATCCCTCCCCACTTGACTTATATTTTATCCTTCTCAATAGCAACTTAAGATCTGTTTGGTCCGATTTAATTAACTATTTGATACTTGTCTTTCTTATAGTATAACTATCTTACACTTAAGTATGTATGAATGAAAAATATATATATTAACACACCCTCTATATATAAATTCACATTATCGTAATATACTAACCTTTCTTATTACTAATATGGATACTTACTAGATACAATCGCCGTATATGTAATAATTATAAAGGATCATTCACACATCTTGATATGCATAATTGTCAATGTAAATTGTTAATACAAATTCTAAATTATTATACTAATAAATAAAACATTATGATTTATGATTAAATTCACATCACTTTGAATAAAAATATATTATACTATACTTAATTAGATGACTATAAGTATACTATTACCTACATATTATATAAACACTATATATCTATTTACACAATTAATAAATACTAACATACAAAAACTTCGGCCAAAGGTGTATATGTAGCATACTCATTCTGATCCAATGGAGATCCCATATTATTTACACTTCATCTTTTTCAGAGTGAGTCAAAGCTCATATACTTATCCTCTCATCATAGAGCTGTTGCATAATCCTCTTTCTAAAACAAGATGAGGTACAGAATGAGATTCATATCACAATAAACAAATCATATTACGTGTTAGGGTATTGAAAGTAATACACAACTGCTCAGTGGATAGAGACGCGTATGCTCAGAAAAACATATCTACGATCATCGCAATACACTACTTGTACCTTAATATATATTATACTATACTAGATATAGTATACGCATTGCCATTTTGTATATATCTAATCCTTACACATTAACTAACTCATATCAATAATTATCATTTTTAATAAGACTAAAATATAGCACTACCATTTATAATATTAGCCTATCGCTCAAGTATTTAAACTTATCAATACAAGTATTCTATTATATACGTAGGACTACTTACTCAGACACACTATCCCTTTCACTAATCTATATATAATGTGTTCCAACTACATCCAACAACTTCTGTACATCCAACTATCTACATAGTAATAATTCGAATTGAAATAAATTATAGTCCCCTAGTGTAGTTAAGAATAAGCAACATATAAGCACTTACTACTATCTCTGGGCAGGACATCCCTTCTCTACAATTACAAGTTGAAAAAACATAGGATTTCTCCCCACTGAACGCAATCCCAAATTCACTGATTTAAATAATAATATCAAGGTATTCCAATCACCTCCTCTCTTCAAGACTACTGTCACGGACAGACACCGAAATAGTTTCATAAACAATAGACGCATTATATCATGATCACACTTACTTCCATTGAGTTATATACAGTAGTTACCGAAATCTTCAAATAATATATCTTGCACCTGATTGCTCGCTGTTAACAAGTCCCCCCTCCACAATTCTTTTGCTAGATAGACCCAATTGAAACCTACACCATGCAACCAAATTTACGTGATAAACTAAATACTCGGCCCATAGTCGATGTCCTCTCCACTATACCATAAGATAGTTATTATTTCTAAATTTAGAGAGAATATTCGAATGAATTATACGTTGCTGAGAGCAGTACCTTAGTGGCTCACTCTTCTATTTCGAGTAAGAATCCTCACCAATGCTTCATTTATAATATTTACCTACTCTCAGTTAAAAGATCCTCAGATAAATATCATTGAGAAAACAACTATCTCTTATTACCTCAGAGAATAGTAACTACGAGTATAGTCCAGATCAACCTAAAATAACTTTCTGAATAGTCAAGACTATTCAGTATCATATGGCTTACTAAGCAATGTCTGAGCTTCTAGGCGCGCTGATAATACACAATAACCCACTTATCTTGCGAGACCGTATTCTCTGAAGTGATATTTATTTATGTATCCCTTTCAGTCTTCACATACATAATATAGACTGCACCCTCGAGTCTAGACTAACCCCTTTAGGTGTTGTTATGTCATTATTCTATATAGTACCTCTTACTACTATGTAAGATCCAGTCATCAAAACCAGTCGATACTAATCATCACTCAGTTCCGATCTCACAAAAGAATCCAGTAATTGTAATACGCGATTAATCCATCTCTTAGGACTAAATACCGAGCTACGCGCAGATCTTAAATATATCACGCTGGAACGTCTTTCAACTAGCCACTCCAAATAGAACAGATAAGAGTCGTCATATCATATATGCATAGTGCATAATGACCGGTTATACTCATACTTCGCAGAGTAAAACTCTCACTCAGTCTGCTTAGAATCCTATTCTTCACACTGAATTCCAGCAACAGTTGAACTTTTTAGTAATATGCGTATCTAGCACCTGCATCAGCTCTATAGAGCGCATATTAGTACAGCAGCTTATTATATCAATCTGTAATAGATTATCTAGTAGCTTGAAGTTGCGATCCAACATATTTTATGGGAATATCTTATATGTTTGATATTATTATGTCTGTATTATATTAATTTAGGCACAATATGCAACAATTTCTAATCATATATAAGAACGTATTTTTAATATATAATAATAAATTTATATCCCTTAATATATTTTTAAATATTGCACATAATCACATATACTTGAGTCAATTATGAATTTATATATTCATGCTTAGAAATTATTCTAATCTTTATACATGGTTAAATTTAGTACAGTAAATGCCTTACTACTACACCCTCAATATATGCTATTATTAATCATTTTGTCTCAATTAAGAACCTTAAAGCAAAAATATCATATGTATTAACCTACACCAAAGATAGATATATCCCTCCATTTATAAGTTAATACTTATCAACGTACATACTATTGCCCCATTTGGCTACCTATAGTCCTCACAGATTAACGCGTATATATATATAATAAATAGCATAAATATATATATATAACTATATATATATATTATGAAATATTAATATAAGATACTAATAATAATATATTATTAGATATATATTATATATCATTAATTATATATATATATATTAGTATATATATATATAATAATATACTATATATATATTATATAATATATTAGATAATTACTATATATATAGATAATAGAATATATTATATATAATATGTAATATATAGATTAATCATAATTTTTATTATTATTTATTGCAAATGATATATGGAAAACTATATACATTAGCGATGAATTTACTTATTATGTCAATGGAAATATACTTATCATTAAGCAGATGATAGCTAGGAATAATTATTAATTATAGGATAAAAATATATTTGCTGACCCAAAAAATTGAATAATAAAATAAAAAATTCATATATATTTTTTCACCTCAATCGATAACAATATAAAATACAATGGAAAGATATAAAGGTTACATACATTAATAAATATCAAACTATGATATTAATCAGTTGCCAAACCCTGTCATATCATTATTATATTATATTATATTTATATATATTATATTTATATATTAATTATATTATATATATATTAATTATTTATATTATATATTTATATATATACTTAATTAATTATATTATATTATATTATATTATATTTATATAAATCTAAACGATATTGAAGTCGTATATATATGTATACTTATATAATATTATATTATTATTTATATTATATTAATGGTTATTATATTATATTAAATTATATATATTATATTATATTATATTATATGATATTATATTATATTATAATTATATGTTTATTTATATATATGATAATATATATCTTATATTATATTTATTTATATTTCATTGCTATTGCATACAAACTTACATTAATTATAATTATATTTATTATATTATATTATATTATATTATATTATATTATATTATATTAATTATATTATATAATATTATATATATCATTACATTACATAATTATTATTATATTATATGATATTATATGATAATATTAATTTATTATATATATTATATTATATTATATGATATTATATTATAACGTATTATTATTTATTAGTATAGGCCTACTAGGAGCGTACAACTTCATAATTATTTTCTTTTAGGGATCCGTCGAAAACAAGTTTGAACCTCTGGTCAGACAACCCCTTCCTGGGTTTATGGTGATGTTATAAACCCTCTCATCCATGAGATAAAACGGTTCGCCCACTAAAAAGATAATAAATAACACTCTAAATACAAACTTGCCTACAATATATCATACAACGCATTATAGAGGTATAGTTAAACTTAATAAATTAAACCAGACGTAACACTCGACGCCCACCAATGTCATGAAACAAACTTGCCCGCATAAATATGAGACACCTTAAATGACGGAAATTAATCTTGAATCTAATAAAGAACACAAGCATAAAGACTTTTTCATATGTTTATATTAATGTTGAATGAAGATGAGAGATCCATTCTAAACAACAGGTTTCCTTCAGATAGAAGAGATTGCTCGTTATGCAAAACAAATACGTGTATGGCATCCACCACAAAGTCCACGTGCGATGGTTACATAAAACGAAAACGTTGTTAATGTACACCACCCGTGATACCTTCCCCACACTACAGATATCAGTTATCAGTCCAACCTAGTCACAAGTGAATCTAATATGAAATATAAAAAAATAATCTTCAAATAAATTACCCAATTGTTCAAAATTTTAATTACCAAACGATGTATTAAAAAATTCATAATAAATTTAATAGAAAATTTAATAATTGTGAAATTTAAATAGACAAAGAGTCAATATACAATATATCTTAACATGATAAAAGATTAAATATATTATCAATGATTCAAATTAAATAAAAAAACACAATCAAATATATTAAAAGTATTTAGTATGAATATTCATTAAGATTAAATCGTATCTCATTTGCAACGAGACTTTAAGTATATATATATTTATATATTTATGATATATCATTGACATAAATATATACTGTACTATATGTATATTATATTATAGATACGTATACGCTATATAATTATATGATTATTATATCATAGATTATATATCTATTAATAGTCCAGAACATGTAACCCACGCCTGCATTAAATATACACTATAAGACAACCTGTTGTTATATACAGAGCTATGATATAATATCAGAGAACTACCCTGTAGAGATATATCGGGGAGTCACCCTGTATCGGAGCAACCCTATAGTTACATGTCGGGAAGCTATCCTTGTATATCGTGATTATCATTATGATTAAACTTGAGAATGAACTTTGTAGATATTATATATAAAAAGTGTAGTATCATTATTATATTAATGCTAGATCTTAGTAGTCACGTCAGATTCAGTAATATTGCTCAGTCGTTATAGTGCGTATGTAATAGTAGTCATGTTATAGTATCATTATATTAGTACTAGGTAGTAAGTAGTAGTATAGTATAACAATTATTATTATTTATCGCTAATAAGAAGTAAAAAAATAATATTAATATCAGTATTAGCAGAAACAGATATATCATATGACAATAACCTTCACGACTTAAACCAGTATAAAATAGAAATCATTATCCAGCTAAATTGGCAACTAATCATTCATTCATAATATAGTTTCATTTTATTATTATCTTTATTATATATTTATTATTATTAGTTATTATTATATTTCTTACCTCTTCTTCTTATACTAAGGTGTAGTCATTATGTGATGATCATCATAATAATATATTATTATTTTTAATTATTTTATAATATTATATTATTATTATTATAGTAAATTTATTATTATTATTTATTTAATTATATTATATGTTATTATTATTAATATTATTAGTATTATTATATTATTATTATTATTTATCTATTATATTATTATCTCCACGGTGTATAATTAAGATTATTATTGATATATTATTATATTTCATTAGGATACGACAATTATTAGTAGCTATTTCGAAAGTTAAATATAAGCTGATCCCACTTATTAATCACATATTTTTAGGGTGTCGATTATCGGATTATTTGTAACATATTCGATAATTATAGTTGTAATACTCTTAAATTTTTTTAGATATAAGTATTTTTCTTTGTTTTCATTAGATAGTTCTGTTAATACCCTCTTTACTCATTCTACACATTCAGATGGTAAAGTACCAGAATTACTCTCCTCCTTAAACATAAGGTCAAAAATAAATCGACTAGTGACAATTTATTTATCAAGTTTTAGAGATCAAGATAGAACTGGAACTAAATAAAATCTACGTTTCGTAAACTGTTTCTTCCAAAACTTATCGTTGTTGATCTAAGACTGGGCTGATAGTAAGAGAGGAAACATAGACCAAAATTTACTTGAATTAATTGTTTATGTACTGTTCGTCATCAATTCACTCAGATAAAAAACCGACGAGTGGAATAAGGAATTCGTGGAATGATTAAATAAAAAAAAAATTCAGTGACCCTATGATCAAGTATTGCTTCTAGTGGACAGATAATGTCACATAACGATATATTGAAAGAAATTTTCACATTTCTCCAACTGCACAGACTCTAATTTACTTGAGGAAGCGCCATAACGAATAAATACTAATATGAAATAAGAATGTAACTAAAATCTGCTTACCTACTATAAGCAGACCAAGTAAAAGAATCAATAAAACAAAATACAAATAAGCACACCGCATGCCTAAAATAACTGAAAATAAAGGTAAAAAATAATCTCTAACTAAGCTCTGCGCCAAGTGATGTCTCAAAAACATTAATAAAAAGAAATAGTCACGAAAAGATTACAATTAAAACCGATCAAATGATATCAAGAATATATAACACCTCTATCCTGATAGAAGTATTATTGTCGTAACCTTATACCTGCCTAAATTGAAACTGACATTGGGTGAAATCACCAAAATTTTAAATTTACGTTAATCTTCCATATACGAGTATATAATTTAGAATGGTTGACGAAAACAAACAAAAGACGGGAAAGCTAAATGGTCAATCTGCGCAAGACATGCTATGTACTAAAATGTGAAAAAACATTATTCTTTTTCTGTCCGCTGCTTTCTATACGATTTAAGAAAAATAAATGAGTAAGCTACTAAAAAAAGTTTACAATATAAAAATTAATTAACTATAATTTTTGCTTAATTAGTAATTATTATTAAAGTTAATGTAAAAAATTACTAATTGAATGGTAATATAATAATTAAATAAATAAATCTAAGTAAGCTAATAAATTTATTACAAATTTCGATGAAAACATTTGGAACCTGATTTTTGGAGCGATATCACACGTAACTAACAAAATAATTATTCCCATAGGAAATATTAACAAGTATTAATTGATTATCTAAGTAGAGGTGTAATAAAAGATGTATGTTAGAAACTTAGAATGATCACTGTAATTTAGTGACAATATGGTGTGAATTTCAACCCACAAAGTGGCTTTGTTACGAAGACATAACAGATTCAAGATTTAATGACCCAGAAGTCATTTGACCTAAATTTACGAATTAACAAGGTCAATTATTGACATGAGTTTATTCTGGAAATAAAGCCCACAATATTTCGTGATTCTAAATGCGACTCACACATGGCGGAGTTTTATATATATGATATAACGATGTAACAAACGACCCATTTTTTTTCTTCTTACGTATAACACGAAAAATTCGTAAATTCACCTTGCGTTGCATCAACAACTACTTTTTAATTTAAAATTAATCAATCTTAGAATTTAATTACTAAATTTTTCCTCATAGAATAGTTTTTAATCTTAGACCTCGTTAGCTTTTTAGAAATGTCGTGGTGAATTAAACAATATAAAGTAAAAAACTAATTTCATAAATTATATTTATAAGTCAACAAATATTGATATAACTTACTATAGACTTCTATAGAATAGTCACAACACTACCATACACACACACACAACCACACAAACACACTCATATACTATATTATATTATCTTATATTATATAATATATTCATTTGTATATTATAATATAGTATTATGAGATGCTCATCCCATTTCAACTATCTACTAATATTAAACAGTAATATATATACTATATATATATACTATATATCACCTTATATACTTATAATATATTAAAAGTCTATATAGCATAAAATTGGAAGAGAATTCGTATTGAATACCCTCAAACTATTATTGCAAATACTTTACAGAGACCCTAAACTATATACTTATAATATAAGTTCATAATATTTTCGAAAATCTTACTTATGACAGACATATTATATATATATAGTATATTCTATATTTCATTATAGCTCACTGCTATTATCATATACTATATTACAAATCTATAATATAATGCTTATTCTTAATATATTATATATAATATATATAATATATATATATATATATATAAACTTATAATATAATTATCCATAATATTCATAATATTAATAATGCATTTTAGGCAATTGGCAAATTTTCTTGGAATTGAACCTTATATTAACTATATTAGATAATAATATATATATATATATTATATTAATATATATATATATATATATATATATATATATATATATATATATATAAAGGTGTATAATATTTTATCTTATATATAGAAAAAAAAAAATATAATATTTTATACTATTATTATTATATAATATTATATACTACATATACTATATATATAATTATATATATACTATATATACTATATATACTGATAAATTGATAAAAAACCGTACATGTTATAAGTAAATATCTTATTATACGACGTAAAATATGTATCTTTTAATGGACGATGGAATGTCCAAAATTGTTAAGATTCTTTGTCCTGAAAGCGAGACAGTTCAAATTTAATTCAATAATTTTCATGCAAAATTTGGTCCGTTCCTGCTTGATGGGAAAACTTTTAAATGAAAAATAAATTTGTCTATATAGATAAATAACGTAGAAAAGGATCCCTAACGTGATTGATTTGTCTACAAAAATGTAAACACAAAGTAAAATGAAATTCTCATTGAATCATTCCATTTAGACTGTTAATAAATACTATACTTGGTATTATACAAACACAATTATATATAATATAATAATATATATATATATAATATACATATATATTATATATATATAGATATATATATATAAACTATATATATAAATTATATATAATATTATATATAATAATAATATAAAGTTATAGAACATATAATATATATATATTATATATATATATACTATATATTATATAATTAGATATATATAATAATATCATATATATATATCTATGATACATAATTATAATAGATATAATATATATATATATAATATATAAATATTATTAATACTATATATATATATATAATATTATAGTATAAACTATTTATATATATTTAACTGACTCACTTATTATCCACTTCAATAAATAACTCGCCGCTGGCTAGTAGTATATATATTAATATTATACTATTATTCAAATTTATATATCTAAATTGTGATCCACATCTGTAATTCGATTTATCATATTTATTAATTAGTATTTATAATCATATTATATATATTTAAATCTTACATCAATTATTCTATATATATATTATATATAGTATCATACTATATAGCTATATATATACTCCGTAGTATATTATACGTTTATAATAAATGTGTAGAGCAAAAGTCTTTAATATAGATCTATCAATTTTAATATATATATATATATATATATATTATATGTATATTTAAACATTATATATATATATTAATATATGACATTAAAGTTAAAAACATAAATTGAAGCCCGTTTATTATAATACTATATATATAATATAGCGTATATAATATAATAATAATAATCCCTAAATATAAATGATATCTAATATAAGGAATAGTTACACGCTATACTTGTACATTCTAGACGCGGACGAATATGAGTACAGTGCTAAGGAATTTAGAGATGATATGCATTAACGTTTAAGTAGGCTGATCATATTTCCATGAGATAAGAACTGAAGATTGGGCCCGATGTAGAACAACATGGATGGGGTTTAGAGATGAGTAGAGTCAACTGTGTCTGGAGTAGAGAAGAGCCGAAGGAGTTGCAGGGGAAAAGAAAGAGAACGGTGAATTGCGATACGAGAAGCGAAGTATGGAGAGCTTGACGCCAATAGCTAAATCACACTTTGGATAGCTAATTTAGAGAGAAATTAAACCGTTATCTTAATTACTTCGTCACCAATATAGAAATTCGAAAGCATATGTACAGGGGATATGTATATAGTTGAATATCTAGGTACATATATATATATTAGGGTTACGACAAAAATTTTTTTTAAATTGATATCATGATTGATGATGATATTATTTACCACTACATATAAAATATAAAAAATATATATTGATAGCAATATGGGGCTAAACCATGATTTATAGATTTATTGATATTTTGAAACACTCCTATAGGAAAATCTGTCCTAGAATAGGTGAATATCGTGTATCAGATCATGAAGACTACATGTTTTGTCTTAAAACTAATATAGCTTATTAAAACCTATAATTCCAAAGTAAAACAAAATAAATTACTAATAAATTATGAACAAAACACACACCACTAGCATATGAAGTCAGTCACCACCAATATACTATCTGGCTCCTCAATTGAGAGTTGTTAGACATGACCATGTCTGAGTCATTTGAGTCTCTAATCACCAGCTGTTGAAGTGCTCGTATAGTTAACATCTTGTATTCTTTAATGAGGAGGTTGTTATTTTTTCTGATACATATTTCTTATAGATTTTGTAATACGTTTCTCCTCATCTACCTTCTCTACTCCTGAAACTATCTATTACTATTTTCACCACTTATCTTTCGTGGTTGAATTTCCACATTTTTTATTTTCAGTATAAAAGAATGATCCAACGATTGGTTTCGTTTTGCTTTCTATTATATACGATGATAATTCCATCTCCATCCTAGCTATACTTGCTGAATTCTTGCTTTTATGTATTTATATTCATTAAACAGTCCTGTTAGAGACTAAACTGATTCTTTAAACCAGACATACTATGTGAGTCATTCATCATTTCCTCTTATTAAATCACTCGAATCTGTCTCTATTGATCAATCTATCCTGTACACGATTGTTACACATAGATATTATCTTGCTGAGTTTTCATTCTTAGCATGTATTTTCTCATCTATGTCTTAATATAATTTATTATATAGAGGTTTCATAACTTTTTTAGACCTGTAATATAGACTTGACACGGTATTAGCATAGGCTAGCTTAATTGATTATTTTATTAGTACGGCGTGTTTTAACATAATGATTACTTTATGAGTATTATGGACTTTGACTGGAATAGGACTCGTAAATAGGTCAAATATATTTTGGTTATCATTAATTCAGTGTGTCGCTAGAATAAATGATTATCTATTTTATGCTTGTTTTAAGCTTTGAGTATTATCATGTTCAGAGGTACATCGTATCATATAGTGTAACAGGTTGTTTTGAAGCAGTCATGAGTTCATATATCACTATTCGTGAGTTGAAGAGAACCGAGTGACAGCATCCGAGTTCACGTAGAAGAAGTAATGTCACAAAGTTTTAACCCCTATTTTATATGACTCTCTCACAGAAAATCTTCGAGTCGCTCTTTACTTAAGACACGTGGTCATTTTTCTATAATAGCAGAGGTAATTTATCACCTTCCGATGTCTTCATTCTGCCGCACAGAATCTAACTGTGTGATTAGAATTATTCCGCAAGGTTTTAAATAGAGTAGAAACTATATCGCATAAATGGAAGAGTTGTCTTTTGCTGGAAAAGAAATTGATCTATATAAGAAAATCATTTATGATCAGCCATTCATCTCACAATATTATACACACCAAAACAGATAGATACGCCTACATGCCACAATTATACCACTACTAATTCCTAATTTAGTACATATCATTAATTACCAATGATTTTCTAATGCCATAGACCAAAATTGTGTGCTAACAACAAAACTCATCCTTCCATACATCTCAAACATATTAACTATGCCCATGAATAAAATCAGACAACACATACTTTACAATTCTGCATATAAGTTCACACATGCTTAGAACATGGTATTATCTACATAAGCATGCATACTTATTTACATACACTAGGTTTGGGCTATGCACCGTTGCGTTGCTGAGCTGTACACACAAAGTGCCCGCTCTAAATCCTCCCTTTCATTTATACTTAGATATGTAATCTCTTTTTATCGATTTGGCATCACCCTATCTTGAGTCTAATACAGCAAATTATTTAGATATACTCGATTTCGACTATTATAAATTTTCAATTCCTACTACCGAAAATCATGCGAGACTCCAATTTCTACTACAATAAGAATCTAGATTTCAAAGTAAACTTGTAACAAAAGCTAACAGCAATATAAAGAAATAGCATAGAATATTCTACGAGCACTATACATAATGTAATTAAACCCGTATTATAATATTCAGACACACTGGGCTATTTTAGGCCTATTTGTCCCCTCTTAACAGTGTACTCACACTTTCGAATATAATAAAAAATAACAAATTTACAATAATAACTACAAAATACATTAATCTTATTAACATACCATCATAATCACCCCTTAACACACAAACTTATAAAATAAGATTATAATAAAACCATAAAATTATAAATTAAAACAAATTAAACACTAAAAACAAAAATGTATCTTACAATTTTACAAATATAAATGTAGTTAGAAAGAATATAAATAAGAAAGAATGAGATCGATATATTTAGAATTATCATATATAATAAGACTGACCTATCAACAAAACAAGAGAGATAAAACAGTGTAAACAGTATAGAGATTAAACCAGATAAATAAACTATCGTATGAGACTAAACCTAACCAGCCTAAACCACAGATGAAAAATTATCGAAACAGCTTTACAAACAATCAATATAGGTATAAGAAAACATGGTCAAAACATGAATCATAAACTCACGATGCAAACAAAAGAGCAACTATCCATTAGCATGCTAGCAAATATAAGCACCGCATACTTATTATCTGTAATTCTAACTATGCTAATAAGTATCCTGATAATGATATTCATAACAATCACAACAAAATTCAGTTATCGTAGTTAAAGCAAAATTAACACTAATTCAGTTGATATATCATGAACATTACAATAATGAAAAAACACAAAAAAAAAATACAAGTTTAGCAGTAATAAAAAACATATATATCAAACAATAGCCCAAACTAATACCCATATAGGTATTAGATAAACACCTCTACAATTTCTAACGACCTCAGCAAATAATAAATAGTAATGTTTTTAAGCAAAATCGTACAATTATCATCATACACATATGAAACAAGTCCCATACAATATCTTGACACAGAAGACATTACCTGCAATACGTACATATATGTACGATTATGCTTGAAATATTCGTCGCAGCTGCGTCTTTTCATATGCGGTACTTATTTATAACGTTACGACCATCGACAAATCTGTGCTTCGCTGCACGCGAAGCATAACTGAGAGCTGACTTATACACACACGCTACATTCAAAAGCTCTTTCTATCGCACAGCGTGATTCACCTGTTCGGACACGGACTCGAACCGAATTCGCACTACCCAAAATATAATGTAACATCATTATTAATAGTTTGAAGCTAAAATATATTCTAGTGGTCCACCTATATTATTATAACTATATTATATATATAATATATATATATATATATATATAATAATAATATATTATACCACTATTACATATATATAATAGGCTATAAGGTGTCTAGAAAAATACTAAACTCAAGTATAAGCATATCATAGAACTAGTTAATATAACATCTACAATCGATCATTACCTCATACCAATAAACCATATAGGGAGTAGACACCCAAACTAGCATAATTCTAGCTCTAAGTAGACTAGAAAAGCTTGAAAAAGTCACTCAGTCTGCACTTAGTGCACTCAAGTTGCACTAATGTAGGCACTCACTTGCACTTCATTTGCACTCACTTTCGCCGCACCCATTGCACTCATGTCAACTTCACTTGCTTCTCTACCTTATTTACACTCATCTAATTAATAACATCATATCTATATCACTACAGAGTGGCAAAAACACCTACAATAGATACCTGTATCATCCTTCAAATATATTGGACACACACATAAGATTGTAACCTGTCAATCATGAACAAGATATCTAATGAAGCTGAAAAAGCGATACAAATAAGTTTTGCATACGAAGATCGATTTCCAATCAACCACATGGATATCTCGATCAAATAGACACATCGAAAGCAACATTAAATTGAGGACACAAGTGAAGCATTGATCAATAGAATGCTTGAGCATCAAAACTGGCATCAAAGCTGGGTGTCTTAATCTAAATATAGAGTTTTACATAGTACAAGATGTGAAACGAGCTATACAGAAGAGTAGTGCATCGATAGCATCAAGCCTCAATTAGAATATAGTGAAAGTTTATTGGTACGGTTATAATGTCAGGAAGAGAAGAAGAGGAGAAAAATAATGTCCATTTCAATAGCGTAATATCGTCGTGTGTGATAGAGAAGATGATGAACCTAGTTACGCCTCACTGACTAAAAGAATAGAATAGAGACAAATTACTCTATTCAGAACCTACGATAACCTGCGTGATGGAAGTCATCGAGTACCCTAGCCAAAGTTATAGTGCGTAGATCAGGAGACTGTGGAGAGATTTATAGAGCTACTACATAGAATCTCACCTTGACTAAGACCTCAGTCCAGTCTGAAGACTTAAGAAGTAAGTCAGATGTAGTCTATCCGCGTTATATGAGTTACATAGAGTTCAGAAGGACTATGAGAGTAGAGCACAGCGCTCAAAGATCCGGAGGAATAGAGTCACGAAGGTCTCAAAAGCATCAGAAAATATATGTTAGAGTCTCTCAAAGATCAAATATTTGGAGGAGTTCGTAAAATAAGGTAGAAGATAGCCCGGAACGAAGCGGTTATCGACGCACCTGAGTCATAGCTGCAGAAGAGCCGATTCTCCGGTTATGATGATGAGTTATCTCAAAGATCGAATTTGTCTCGGAATCGTGCACACAATAGTAATACACAAACTGAGTTGGACACGAGAGAGAGTGTAGTTCATCTAAGAACACCACTGAGAAAGAGCCTTATAAAGATATATTTCCCTAAGTAATAAGTTCAGTATAGTCAATCAGGTTCTAAAAGGAACAAATAATTCATGAAAGCAAAAAGATTAAGTTATCAAACTTAGTAATTTTTACAAGAGATTTTATTTAGAAATTATAAATACGAGTTGCTATACGCAACCGATTGAATGGCGCATTGCCCTCTATACGTGTATTGCAGAAAATTGAGTATGCCAAAAAAATTATGGTCGTTAGACCAATAGAATAGCACCCTTGAGTAATACAAAGAGGAGGATGATTCTGGGAAGATAGAATTTGTTTATGCTCAAAGATAGAAGGGTATATAGCGCACCAGAAGAATTCAGGCAAAGAGGATCAGATAACGACAGAAAAAGTTCAAGAGTCAGGTTAAAATTTTAGAGTATATAATCAATAACACCAAGTACACAGACATTACTAAGGATCACTATCTAATATGTATCGCAGGAAGTCGAAACTCGATCAAGCGACAATAACAATCCATACATATTTGCATACTATACTCCATACTACGAAATGTGCTACAACCTTTACTATTGATATACCTTATAAATCTAAGCGAATACGTAACTTGATGGTGAGATATACTGCATGCCTTATTCTTCATTTTGTACCGTTAATATTGAATGTACAAAGATTTTCACTATTTTTTTTTAGATCTACTAAACTAATAGTATATATTTCAATAAAGTGGTTTAAGATAAAATATTATGCCAAACAGGATACGAACAGCCCAATTGGTTCATCAAGGTGTACAAGCTTACAACAGAAAAGAATAGCACAAAACTTGGGGTTTCAACTCAAACAGTTAGTATTATGATAAAAGAAATCATTTAATTTATATAAAGACAGGAATTGCATTTAATGACTCTAATAATAGGTACTCGTGGTTGAGGAAAGAAAATAGAATTAAATATCAACAGCAGAGTAATTACATGAAGAAAATAATTTCAAAGGCTCTGCATCAATAAATAGAAGCCTATCATTAGGAAGCTTTCAATGCGGGAACAGTCAGCAGATATTATTTCTAATACATCCCTCAAATAAGTATAGGAGCTATTATATATTAATATAAATAATCCTACAGGTCCTCAAAGAAAAACCCTAAAGTACAATTAGAAAT
This sequence comes from Trachelipus rathkii, assembly GCA_015478945.1. Classification (NCBI taxonomy): domain Eukaryota; kingdom Metazoa; phylum Arthropoda; class Malacostraca; order Isopoda; family Trachelipodidae; genus Trachelipus; species Trachelipus rathkii. The sequence goes on from JABUQX010103588.1 coordinate 29,617, forward strand.
GTAATACGGCACTTATCTGGGTCAGAACACATATATTGACTCTGTAGCAATGGGAAGTTATAATAGAATTATATGTACATCAATAGCTATTATTTCTTTATCACTCATAAAAGTATGTACTATTATTTATTAGTGACATAGCTTTATATATACTTTATATAATAAATGACACTATGAATAATAATCAATCTTCTTATTCAAATTAATATCATACCTATTATTATTTTGCTTAATAATTATGTACAAAAAAAACATACATGTAATATAAAGCATAAATGTTAGTTATTGTATGTAGTTTGAACATAGCTTGCATCATAGAATACAGGCTCAAGTTATTACCGTTGAAAGAATTGTTAATCATACTTGTGTTTGTTATTTTATAAGCACAGACAGATTATAATTTCAATGATGTATCAATATTTTCTCTATCTCATTCGCATACACTTTCGTATGATTCTGCCTTGCATAACGCTTGCAAAGAACGTTCAATTACCATTTAAGTCAGAATATATAAATCTACCCGGAATAATCACCTTAAACAGAATAACAAGTATGCCCTATAAACATAGATTCTATCTAAATGTAATCAATTTAGAAATGAGCAGAAAGGTATTACACAAAAGCTTGCAAATTTACTGATATCATTGCCCCAAGTTATCTATAACTATTAGTTAACAGGCACCATAGTGAACACAAGCCACTTAAGTAAACTGGCTATGAAATCACCCCTGCAACTCGTTTACGACTAAACATCATACACACAATAGCATATATTATATAGTTTATATCTATATAGACTCATCTGGAGTTATTCCAAGACTTCGCCCTGTACATTCACAACTCAGTAAAAATGTCACACAGACCGATATGACTTAGTATTCCATGGCCTGGATAATAGAAATTCACCTTTACATAACCCTAGTATGACAAGTATTGTTACTGTAGGTGTAAAGATAATGTAATATACACATGTTCCAAATTACAGCATACAAAAGTTAAAAACTCATATTAAACTCTATATCAGTTTTATTCATCCGAAAATAAATCCTATAATTATGCATGATAAACTTAATTTACTATGCTCATATACCCAGTCGCCATATTCAACACTTCAGTGCCAAAGGTGAGCCACTAACCTATTCCTTAAATTTCTTTCTTTCATCAACTCTATTAAATTTTTAATAAGGTGGATTAAAAAAAATTAAATAAATAAATTCATATAACCTTTTTTTTCAAAAAAAGCAAATTTTAAAAAATCATTAAAATTATGTAATTATATACTCAATATATAAATAATACTATATTATATATAATAGTAATATATATAATATATATAATAAATTATATATACTATATAATATAGATATATATATAATCTATATATATATATATATATAATATAATATATAATAATATATCTATATATATTAAATATAAATATATAGAAAGATATAATATAAAAAATAATAATTTTAATATACTAGATATATATATATACATATACTATATATATATATATATTATATACATAGTGTATAATATCTATTATATTTATAATATAATTTCTTCTAGTTATTCAGTATTTATATATATATATATAATATATATTATATATATATATATATATATATAATTATAATTAATATTAATTAAAATATATATATAATACATATTAATATATATTATATATAAGATATATAGATTTTTTTTTATTTATATATACATATATTATATTAATATAATATATACATAATATAATATATATATAATATAACTAACTATATAATAATTATATGATTAATATATATTAATATATATATATATATAACCCTTATATATATATATATATATATATTTTATATATATATATTTATCATATATATATAGTTATATATATAATATATATAATAAGTATATATATATATAGTATAATTATATAAGTTCATCACCTCACTTCATGTTAGTTGCCTGTAGCTCATCTCTCTCATCTACTCACTCTCTTCACATACATACACATATATATAAATATTACTAATATAAGATATATATATATATATATATATACATATATATATATAATAGTATATATATTATATAGTATATATATAATAATGTACATATATATACATATAATATATATATATAATAATAATAATATATATAGAATTATAATAAATAATATATATATAAATAAATAATATAAATATATCCTTATATAATAATTATAAATATATTAAATATATATATATATAATAGATCAAATTCAATTTATAAATAGTATTAAAAAAGAACTTTTATTTCATCGCCAAAAATTTCTTTTTTAATAATGAAAAATATAATAGATAGTATATATATATATAAAACTGGCTGAAAGTTAATGTATATATAAATAATATAAATATAACTAACAGGAGAGTATAATAAGTGTATAAAAGTATAGATATGAGTAGAAGTTTTAAAAGACTTGATTATTCCTTCTAAAACATTTTCTTTATCTAAAACTTTCCAAAGTTATTCCAAATTAGCCTATAATCGTTGCTCACTGGCCTTCCACGGGGCAGTCGCTGTGTCGACGAAATTCAGAGAGAGATAAAGATTACGAGATGATTGTGTTTCGACCCATAAATAGTGATTTATTTAGAATATGTTAGTAAACATCTACTACAGCTAGAAATTTCATGAAGATTAAACAACTTGTGGAAAAATAAGATTATAGAATCTGACAAATATATTTGACCTAAACAATAGTACTCTAAATTCACGAGAGAGAAGACACTACTGCCACCAGCCTATCAATGTACTCTTAATATGACATTGTTAGGGGGATGGGGGGGGCGCTATAACTATACACCATTTTAAAAAAGGTACAGGAACAATATCGCTAAAAAATCATAAACAAAAATAGTCAGAAAAATAGTTATTACCATATTTCGTGTCAGAAAGAATTAAAAATGAATATTTAGATTTTTGATAAACTTTTTAGACTACTATCATTTAATTTATTTATAATAATTTCATATATTACAAATATCTAACTTCCTCCATAAAAAATAATAGAAAATATTTTATATATTATTATGTAAAATACTAGTAAAATTTCAATATAATAGATCTTTCTATATATATGTTAACTCGTGCGTGACGACATCGAAGTAGCTAAAAGGCAGTGAGAATCGCCTCTGATATATATACTATATAATTAAATAATAAATATATATAATATTATATAGATATAATTTATATATATTTAATATAATTATAATATACTATTATATATATATAATATTATATTATTAAATAATAATATCATATATAATATATATTATATTAATATTATATATATATATAGGTAATATAGTATATAATATAATTATAATAATATATATAATATAATAAATATTATATTTACATATTATATATAACTATATATATAACAAATCAAATTTTAACCTTGCAATCAAATTCTGTAATATCGAAAAGCCCCCTAATTGGTGATTCACACACTTAGCTAGAGGGCATCAGCAAATCTGATCCATAGTCAGCTGTCAATGATTGCTGGCATGGGAGCCTTGATTCAGCAATACACACTACGACGAACATTACAAAAACAACCCCGAGAAAATACATCTACGTCCTAATAGAAGAGCAATTACTCACGTTTCCTCCACATTCGCCTCTAACTAGCAAACAGAAAAAGATAAATAGTTTTCGAAGATCGTACAGCGCCCTGATGTGAGATATCATAAGAGTACCATAATATCGAGTTATCATAAGTCAATAATGAAATGCAATAACTCATGACATTTAAAGAGATACATTTATGCTAGACAATGTGATTTACTAGATATACACAAGTTTGATGAGCAAAGAGAGAGAGTCTAAAATATCTGCTCCAAGCTTCTATAATAATAACGCCACAGAAGAGTTTATAAGTACCTATGAGTACCATATTTCACAGTACATATTAAGCACCTACTATATCTGAATTCACTTAGCGGAATAAACCGTTAATAGTACATGCTACATTCTGAGCGAGATGTAGAATAGATAGATCTCAGTTCTTACTCAACTATGATTAAGGTCTTACTTGGAGAGAGTCTCGAAAGTAGGACTATGTCAATATGCGACGAAGATGTCTATCTAATGCTGCTAGTAAGTCCAGAGTGCGTGATAGCAGTCTGCATGAGTGAAAGTATAGTGAGATATAGGAGAAGTACGGATTACAATATATATATAGATAGCTAGTGAGTAATCTTTGAATGAGAGTTTAGTAGAGAAGTGAACAAATTGTATTTCATATTATAGTGTAGTAATATATAAATAAGAGAGATATAATAATAATAGGAGTATAATGTATAACGTCAATTAGTAGCTGCTAATAGCAGAACGTAAGTATTATAGTAAGTATTATAAATATGAATAGTTAATAGATTAGGATACTTATAGATAGTTACTATGTATGAGTAAGTAGATTATTTAGGTGTAGAATTAATATTTAGCAGAGAAAAGTAGTATGAATTGAGGTAGATGAGTAGTATTTATATTAGATATAGAGTTATTGATAAGATGATTATTAGTAGAAGATAAGTATAGGATGGCTAGTTTTAACTTGATAGATAGTGATGATACAGTAACTTGTCAGAGTATGTGAGTAAGTTTTGTACAGATGAGTGTTTTTAATTCGCAAATTTTAAAAGTTGACTGACGTTTTAAAGGCAGCACTGTAGAGTATACGCTGCAAGGGTAGAACGTCTGCTCTCTCACTCTCATACATCTCCTGCTCTCTCTGCTGCTCGTCTCGGTCTCTGCATCCTCTCTCTCTCGTGCTCTCTCCTGGCCTCATCTTCTCTGGTCACGCGCTCTACTCTCTCTCTTCTCTCTGCCTCAGTTATTTATTATATAATAGGGTATATGATATTGAAATATAGTAAATGGTAGTGAATAATATGGGAATATGGGATAATATAGTAGTGAGAGCAGATAGTGAATATTAGTAAGATAATTAGTGAGCAGTAGGATGAATTAGGATAAGTTAGTTGAGTAAGTAGAATGATTGAGTAGAGAGAGATATTAATTGATGCAGTATGACATTGAGAGTATGATTTAGTCGAGAGTCAGAGAGTTGATAGATGATTAGAAGGTAGTAGTAGTAGTAGTAGAAAGTTTAAGAGAAGTTAGTGAAGAGTATAATTGGATAGATTATAGATAGTATAGATATAGGAAAATTAGTAGAATAGAGATTAGAGAGAGGAATGAGTTAGCGAGTATATTAACATAGGACCTATACCTACGACAAGTCCCTTAGCACTACTATATATACGATCATCGTCGCATATACTCTAGCTGTACATCGCCTAAGCCTTCTCCATAGTCACTCAGAGTCTACTACATATATATATAGATTACTACTCCATGCAAGAGGTAGGATAGCGAAACTTGAATACTCACTATATATACAGATACATAGTATACTGGGAATGATAGAGGAGTACTCAGTAAGGTGACTTCAGAAACCCATCTTTAGCTTAGTAAGTTACTTTCTATATAGGATAAGATAGAATAATGTGCTAAATACCTATCTGATACATTAGATCTAGTCCTAGTTAGGTAAGTATACAAGTAAACAGACATCCAAAGCAATAACTTAAACACCAGGAACCTAAAAGCAAAGAGCTATGAGAGCATATACAGTATTTTATGAAGAGGTATGTACTAGTAATATATATAAATATGTAGTATATATATATTCACTGTCAAAGTATTATATATAATTATAACACATTATGACATATATAATGTATATAATATAATTTATATATATATAGTAGATATTGAAAAACTATATAATGTATTACTATTTAACCCAATATAAGAGGAACGAGAGATACAAGAGTCACCACACACATAGCACTTTAATCAAAGTAATATACACTTACTCTCTGAAGACTATATCGATCCTTCCACTTGTCAGATGAGCGGTGATCGATTATTTCTACCCTAGATTCAACTTGTCGCTTCTTACAATACATGAACGCAGTAATAGAAAGTATAGAACTCTATGTCGACTGACGATCTAAGTCATTGACAAGGATTTAAATAAATATAGATTATCAAAGCAAAATAGAAAAGATGTACCATGGTATCTGGTATATAAGCTAAATACAGAATTATCTGTAGAAACACCAATTACGGATAAGATATTAAAGTACTATAGTTAAATGCAATAAATATAGAATAGGGCAATAACCAACTGAAAGGTGCCAACTTTAAAAAAAGTTACTATAGAAAATAAGTAGGTACTAAGGTTTCCATACGAGCGTTTTAAATATATAATATATAAGTACTATAAAGTATAATATATAATATATAAATATATATAGATTATATATAACTTATATAGTATAATATATTATATATAGTATATATATAATTTATAATATATATATTACTATTTAATAATAAATATTTAATATCATATTAATTATATATATAATATATAATAATATATATCTAATATATATATAACTTATTTTATAATATATATAAATATATATATATTATATATATAATATTATATATAATACATATATATATATATAATATATATATATGGATATATTAATATATATATAATAGGTATAAATGCATTTGAGAGAGTGAATGTCGCCATCATACTAGGAATAAATAATAATAAGCATATTATATAATACTAAATATAAAATCATTTTGAATATAAATATACAAATTTATATATATTTAAGTTGTACAAAGAAAAAAGTACTAAAGTTAAGGCTTTTACATCGTATTAATTTCCGCTCATCACCACTCAATATAACACAAAATTACAATACTATATATATATATATCACCTCACGGTGTCATAGCATCACCATATTCTTAGAAAATGTGGACTTCTCTATATACCTAATTATGTCTGTGAGCGCAATAGCGATCCTGAACTATAGAGTGAATCTAACCTACCCATGACACCTTCTAGATAATAGTTTCAACAATGCGTTACAATTTATGTCGCCCTTCTACCTATTTTTGTGAGTCAAGAAGACTTCCTCCATCTATAATGTCCACAAGACAACAGCCGCAGTCAAAGAGACCACCTAAATTATTAAGGATTAGAAAGAAAAATGTGTGGAATAGTAGAAACAATAACTGCCGTGAGCGATTCATTAAACAACCATTATATATCTCAATAAATTCTATCTTGCCATACCAAGTGTCGTCAATATCTAGAGTATAATATCAAAATAAAGATATGCAAGATTACAAAGGAATAGGATCAATCTCTGATGCGAGTTTTGGTCGCTGACATAAGCGCAAACTGTCATACAAAGGATGCAACTATTTTCAGCATGGACGAATACTATGTATATGACCGAATGCTACTTCTCAACTCACAAGAAGCGAGCAGAAGTCGCTCATTTAAGTCAACAAGAGTAGTCAATATTTGACTGTACGAGAGAAACATCTCTAATCTCAGATAGATTTCATATTGAGTAAGATGATGCTACAGTATTCAAAAAGTTAAAATTATATAGCTGCTTCAAACTTTTTCCGTACATCCATATGGTCCACATTACTTTCCATACTCACAAGGAAAACACTATCTCAGCACTAAACCACCATACACACTTTATAGGCAGTGGTAGTCGACTCGAGATCTTCTCCGCCCTCTCAACCACCGGATGCTGACCGAAATGACCAGGACTTCTCATCACTCGACCTCCGACTCCTGATGCCTCCCCTGCTATGCCTTCAAAATAGCCGCCACTCTACCACAGACGTGGACTATCGATAAACTTGTCCCTTGTACATCCATACTCACCCGCTGTACAGAAAGATGACACAGATATTATTTCACATCCATATCTATAGCTATATGTCTATATTTCACATCCATAAAAATATAATATTTTCCCGATGATTTGAAAATATCTTTCCATTACACATTTCGTCCACCCTTATCTTAGCAGTGTTAACTATCTTTTAACTATATTTCTCACCCTTCACTTTCTCACCCTTCTCTATTCCTACCAAATTGTTATTCTATTGGTTGTGAAATATTTTGCAAAAAAAAATTTTTTTTTTCATTTAACGATAATGATACATAACTTTTCACTTCAGTTTTCTATACAGTTTTACTTACTTTTTCCACCAGTCCTTTTCACACCACATTCTTCCTTTGTGGATATCACTATTATTTCGTAAATATATTTCCACTCCTCTTGCACTTCTTCTAGCTATCTCTCTCATGTTCCCTAATTCCCTATTATTCTGCTAAAAACCTTTCCTTGCTTGTTGAATTTTCTCCTTTTTTTTTATAATTTCTCCCACTCTTGTAATTTATACAATCCTACTAAATTCCAATCTTTCCATCCACCCTCCATTCTCCTCAAACTTTTCTTAAACCAAATAGAGATTGGATATAACCCCTGTTGACCCTTTCAAGACTTACAGGTCGAAAAACCTATCTTTTCCATCGGTTTCACCCATTCATATAGTCAAGCGCTGCTTGATCACCAGTTACTTTACTTACCCAGGTATACCTATGCAATTGAATCCTTAAAGCATATGTTTTTGACTATCATCTCTATCATAGCTCGTAATTCCGACAGTTTTTCCTTATTTCTGTTCATAATTTCAACTACAAAGAGCTTACAAAAGGTGAAAAAGGAAAGTTCAATATCTTTAAGACCTATTCTTAAAAGGTCCGAAAGATATTGTGATGTGAATGATTCACAAAAAGTAGAGATATGGTTAGATTACTGCTTATATAACTATACATTGATTACCAATATTTATTATTATATTTATAATAGTCGTATATTTTTAATGTATTCATCTGGCACACCATTTTATCTTAAACCTATAGGTTCTCCAGACTAACCGGTGCCAATTCATATATGGCTCATTTTATTGCCGACTTTCTATTTCCTATATTCACTTTATATCTTCCTCTCATTCCTTTACCTTTTTCTATTCCTCTTCTCAATCTTCATTATCTTTTCTCACACTATCATCCTCTTATCCACTCTTGTTGTCATTTCTTTCTTATTTCAGGCAGGACTCTAAACCCTCATATTTGAGTCTTCAGATAAAACCCTTACTTTAGAACATTGAAATACTATTCAATATTCGAATCTTAATATTACCTATATATTAAACACGTAATATTTTATTTGATATCTAAATTTTGAGTTTTGTAAAAAGAAATAATTATTTATACTATAACAATATTTATCACATATTAGTGATTCACAGCATTCAGCGGCTGGTAAAAATGAAAAGAGAAAAACTCTGAAATTTTATTTATCTTTCTTATATCATAGAAAGAATGTTTGGCATTTAGACGTTTCTTTATATTGTATGCACTCACCTGATTACAATTCTATTCTCTACTATTTTTATTTATTAGAGAACCTCAACTCCTGTAGGGGTGCCTCAGCATACCACATTAGGAAACTTTGAAAAAACCCTTGTCAATATATTCGAAGAATCTATCGGAGGTTTCGTAAGGGTTATTACACCAATTTAATTATATATTATTTGATACCCCATTATATAATATGTTTTGTAAGCTTGAATTCAACTTAAACGGATTTACTGTGATTTCACGGCTCATTATTATTCGATACCGCCTTAATTACTCAGACTCCGTAACATAAAAAAATTTCTACCTTCCATAAATATGATTATTCACTTCCTCCTTCTAAATTTTTAAACTTTTATCACAATTAATTTATCATTATTCCTATTATACTATATATATTACACGTAACCTATTTCATGTCTAATTGCTATTAACATTGTTTGAGGGAATATATAAGAGATATAGTTGGACCAAGCATCCTCAGGTGCAGGTCTTTGGCGTGTCGCATCGGATATTAGTAAACTAATCCGTCTTTTATCTGGTAGCGACGAGGTATACATCAGTCCAGGACAACGTATGGAGATCGAGCGATTTTGTTAATCGGTCTGGTAGAGAGTAGGTAATTACAACTCTGTCGCACCATACCTCCTTCTACCAACGCGCTCATCTCATGCAAACGGTGTTAGGCGAACTTTTTGGGTGGGTATGGTTCAGGGGTGTGCGGTGTGCGGTGCGGAGAGAGCGATTAGGATAAACAATATACACTTTAATTATTCTATTTATTTATCATAGTTTCTTCAATTTCTTAGTATATTTTATTTATTTCACTTGTATTATTTATCATTCTAATATTAGGTTACATAATTTTATGAGCAGTTTGAATAATTTAGTACCTATAATTATTATTCTCTGCACAGTATGTGCTGGGCGTGTAGTATGTGCTGGCCTATGTGCGTCTATGTGACGCATTTATCTTTAATATTAAAATGAACTCTGTGCTACTCTTCTGCTCTTTCGCATTTCTGTGAATCTTTTTCTAAGCCTCTAGACATATCGATGGCTTTCTATAAAACTTTTTTTTTTATTCTTTCTCTTTCTTGTAGGGATTTCTTTTACTTGGTCTTCCGTTACAAGCCATCTATGTTTCTTGTGTTTTTGTCAGCTTGTAGAAGATAGCAACATTTTATCTCTTTCTTAAATTTCTATTCCATTTTTAAAGCTGATTATATACCAATTTCAGATATTTTACAATCGGGGACACTTGTCTCTGGGCTTCTCTCACTTCCCCAGCCCAATTCTGGACCCGGGGTTTCCCATCAGATGTCGAACACCTTCTAAATATTAATTTTTATTTCATTAAGTACATTACTAATCTGTACTGCTTAGTGTCTAACTCTACATACACACTTAGGTTAGATCATTATCAGTAGCTTATAAATTACAATTAGAATAAATATATATACAAAATATTAAAGATATTTTATATAAGATATTTTAGGAGTTAATGATTATAAAAACATCGATTTTTCTTTGAGAACGATTTACAATCGATTTTTTCGAGAATGACCTACCTATAATTAATGCAATTATATTTATCTTATCAATAAACAGCTTTATATTAAATCTATGTTTCCTTATCCAAATTGATATAATAACTCATCAACAAATAGTTTGATCAATTATTTTATAAAATTATAAACCATTATTCATATAATTTTTTTAATTTCTGATTTATTCCAACCGCGTGTCTCAATCACAACACTGATTCAAATTGGTTTTAAAACAAAAAGTAAGCCTATTCCGATTGTCCGGTTGTCTGTTTAAAAACATTGAAATAATTCGTAGTAAGAACTATTGGGGAGGAGTAGCAATTTCTTATCAAGGCGTAAGATTATCACAAATGACAAAAACAAAAAAAACTGTCTAATAAAAATTGCCACAATTAAGATATATTTATTAATTATACAATTATACTAATGTTGGTAAACGTTTCGTATTTTTACAATTTATTTAATGATTATAAAGGAGTTATAAGATACTTATAAATATTAGTACCCTCCAATAAAGTATTATGTTAGGGCTTTGCTACATTCTATTTATCACAAGCCCACTAATACTTTACTTAGAGACTAATTTCTTAATTTCTATCTCCTTTATCATAAAATTGCGGGTCTAGGTCGGATCTAAGATCCCGTATACACAAGCCTTTTTTATTTGTTTGAAAATTTGGAAGTTTTTCCATGAAGAAATCACCTTTCTTAGTAAATTCCGTAAATTTTCTAGCTTTAACCTTTTTGAATAAAATACTTTGTTCTACATGCGTTCTCGATAACACTATATCGACCCTTAAAACTACTGCAATATGATGTTCCTAAACTTTTTTGTTTTATGCTGTGACTTCGTCGCAACATTGGACCTCCTTTCACATGATCTTCACACTTTTCAGATTTTAGGAAACATTACTTCGAAATAATTAATTTCCATACAATATTATTAATACTTTACTATAAAGTTTCTTTAAATTTCATTCTTTATAAAAAAAGCAATCATCATTGGCATGTTTATTATAGATTTTTAAAGAAAAGCATTTACCCCATGACGCTTTAGAGGGTTCACATATTGTTTACAATATAAAATGTGTTCCGACTGTAACGTTTTGACTATGACAATATGGTACATACTCTCCTATAAACTAGCCGATGAAATTTATCAAACACACACATTGGCATTTCCTTATTTACGAAAACTAATTACTCACCATGCTGCTCTCAACCGGAGAGAATTTAAGAACAGCGTGTTCTCTCGAGGATATATCACTTATGACCCTCAATTAAAAGGAGTAGCCAAAACGCACACAAAATAAACTCAGGCTCTTAACATCATACTCTACACACCAAAATTCTATCAAAATAGAGACTATGCTATAAGGGACAAAATGAATTGATTGAAATTAGAGAATTTCGGGATTTCTTTAAAAATATTAATTAACAATTTAAAATCTATTCATCCAAAAATCACATCTCACTCACGAGAAATTTGTCATTTATGAACGGAATTTTCCAAGTAATTGCCTGAATAATTGCACTAGAATTTCGTGCAAACAACAACGAACAACAGATTCTCTTAATAGAACGTTTACTTTTGTATATATATTTGAGTCCTTGCTTGCACTGTATTGGGTTCAGTGTAGAGACACCTTTTGTTCGATTCGATTAAACAGAAATATAATAATTAAAAATTTAAAACATTCTAGAATTTAATATTTAAATCTAAAAAATAATATAACAACTAAACATTACTATTGTGATTGCGATTTGGAAGAAATTAGATTTAAAAAGCCGATTTTATTTGAGGGAATGAAATTATATTCATATCAAATTTACAAAACATATAGACTGCGTTTGTTTAAGGTCCCTACCAACGTCACTCGATTATTTATTTTTTGCTTATACACTTTTATTTTACACATATTGTCAGCTAAATATTCAATATCAAATTCAAAAATTCTCAATTTAAACGTGTATATCTATTTAGAATTAATAGAATATTTCACTTAACTTGGTGAAGTTAATAGACTTTTATCTTTTAGAATTATTGCTGCTAAAGTTTATTTTATATTAACAAAACGAATCGCAAACCCTCGAGCTATTTTTTTACGTATTTCAGTATAAGTCACATAAGAATGCAAAAAACTTAGTAAGAAACGTCAATTTATTAAACATATACACTTTTAGGTCTCAGAATAGATATTTAGGATAAATTAGCAGTAAACAAATTGCTAGATATTAAATATATAATATTATAATATTATAATAATATTAATATTTATATATTAATATATATATAAAATATATTAATATATAATATATTATAGGGAATATTATAATATTTAATGTATAATTAATTGGCTGAATATATATTAATATTATATAATAATCGAAATTTAATATATATATATATAGGTAATAATACTAAGTGGGTTCGCAACGCGGAGTATAAGTATAAACTACTCATTCACTTAAGCGCTCAAATAAAGGGGCTAAAAAAAAAATTTACGCCAGCTACATAGTAATTTATAATATATGGCTCATATTTATTATCTATGTGGTATAGATATTTATAGTGATATAATAACCTAACTATATATATATATATATATATACTGCTATAATTAATATGGTTTGACGCTCAGGTATGTAAGGTACTAAATAACTCACTACTGAATTAGCTTATTAATCAACTGATAAGCCATATCCCTACCATAATATCCACATAAAAGTGATTGGATTTCAAAGAATCGAAGATTTAATTACTAACAGTTCACATAACCACTGCGTGGAGCGAGTGATGTTCACAAATCTACACTGATTCCAATGTACAGGTGTCAAACATCCGATAGTTCGAGGCTGCTCCAGCCTTGTTTCGAGTTTCTATGACTTCAAGTTATTCTTGGTGTTCAAATATAATATTTTTACTATCCGTGTTAAATAATCTTAGATTTTTTAGACATAATAATCCGGTGAAAGTATCATTCTCGTCTCTAATGTATCAATCACGCTAAGAGAAGCAGTTAATTCTTTCAACGAGAATAACTACATCTAAAAATAGCTGTTTTCGTGGTACTCTTAACATCTTATCTAATTGGGCGATTATTGAGACGCAATAACGTACATCACTATAAATATTATTAAACCCACTTGATGAGAAATAAGGACAGGCTTGTGACACCTGGCTCGAGTAGTCGAGCACTTGACGAGTGCACTCCATTCCCTTATGTACTTATCTGAGTCTGCGAAATTCTAACTCTGTGTTCTGCGGTATGAGAGGGATGAGCTCATTGATAAATAGAATTCGAGAGTGTGTCTAAAATCTAAGTCCATTCCACGACGCAATCTATGCAAGTAGTTTACATATCCAGAGGTAACAGGTTAATAGTAATTGCTTTTTATCGCTTTTCTACTATATATAATATTACTTTATTCTTTTAACTATATTATTATTTAGATTAGTTTTCATTTATTAACCATGACAAGTTTCCTATTCTTCTCAAAAGCTCAATAATACATTATTTATAAATGAATGCATTCTGCTCCAAAATCTTCTAAGTCCGGATAGATACTATTATAATTTTGTTATTTTATTTAATTATTACTGAATTTTGCCAGACATTTTAATTTTTATTAATTTTATATACTAATCTATAATACTTTGACCTTACTTAACCATAACCAACACCTATCACCTACATCACCGCATTAATATAATTATATATATAACTATATATTAAATATATAATATATATGAAAATTTTTCTTATGTAATGTTCAGTGATTTCGGATTAGGGGAGGGGGTAGGGATTAATAAGCTATGCACCGATTAATCGGTATTGCTACTAGCAAATTTGATTAGCCGTCCTTACCTTTAACAGCCAGAAATTGTCAGACAAGTTAGAATCGAGATACAAGATTTATATAAATTTTAAAAGAATCTAAGATGAAGGATATCATTTAGTGATTATTTCGATATAAGAAAATAATTGAAGTCGTATAAATGAGAAAAAATAATTTATTATAATTAAGATATAAATTATATTATTCTGTAAATTTTTTGATGATATGTATCGTTTCAAAATCGAATATTTTTGAGATTGTCGATAATGTACGTAAGTTTTATTTCAGGGCACTTGTGATTTTCAACAAGTTTCCAATCAACCTCTTTAACTAGTCTCATTCTACGTACATTTCCTTCAATGAAGAACTAATAATGCCTAAAAACCAATTGATTTTATTCATTCAAAGTTCATTTTAGGAGAAAAGAAATTGGAAATCACGAAGGTCCAATTCCAATTTCTGGAATAGTTTGTTTCTTCAGATCTAGAATTTGGAAATTAGAAAATCAACAGCAAATTCACAAACATGATTTAGTTCGCTAAACGTGAATATTTAGTTTGTATTATCAATTCCAAGGATTTATGTACCATATTATTTGAAAAAACTATCTTTTATATCTTGAAATATTAAAAGATTTTTTGTGTATGACTTCTAAAATAAAAGGAATTATCTTAGGCCAATAATTATCTTTTATTGTCCACGAGAGATTAAAGAATGATTACATCACAGTTTTCTGGAATGATGGAATGGTAGGGGAGGACCAATTAAATGACCATCTTTATCTCATGATACAGCTCTTCGAAGTTCCTTTTCATGCAAGGAGTTATCGCAAGCATCTCTTCTTGATTACAAAAACCTTTCATTGAAAAATACTGCTACACATCTCGTACAAGTTATATTATGGTATATGGCAGAGCAATGAGGAAAAGCAGTGGAGATTAAATTACGTGAGGGTGTGTGGGGGGGGGTGTGTAGTCAAGGCTGACATGGGACGTGAGTGAGGGGGCGTGAGTTAATGATTTTTTTTCTCTATTTTTTTCTCTATATTATATCTTTATTATATTATATTTATTGTTTAATTATTCCTTTCTAGTGGCTGTTCTTTGTTGATGGATATAACTCTCTCTTAATTTCTTTGATATTTATGATAATTATTATTATCTATATTAACTGTATAATATGCCCCTCACTCCGACATCCCTCGCCCTATCCCCCCGCGCCTCTCGCCTCTTCTACACCCGCACCCCATATTCTCTCTCCATACCTCTATCACCCCCCAATGGGGGGCCGGGTGAGGGGGGGAGGTGGGGGGGGGGGGGGTGTGGGGGGGGGGCGGGGATGGTATTTATACAATATATTATATTTTATTATTATTTTTTATTATTATATTATTATATTATTATTTTATATATTATATTTATTTTATTATTATTTATTATTATTTTATTTATTATAAATATTCTATTTTAATATTTATTTTATATTATCATTTTAATTATATGATATATATATTATATTTTTTTATGTATTATCTAATTATATAACTATACTACCTAGATACTTAAAAATAATTGTAATAATATAGATATAAAACTTTTATCTAAAATATTTTAAGATTAATAGCAACCTTTGCCTATTTATTTATAATTATCATGTTTAGTAGCAGCATTATTATCTTAAGTTTAATATTATTGATATTGAAAGCTTGCTTGAAAGAATAGTTAATTTGAATAATTTTTCTTACTAGGGTATTCTCAGATCTTAGTTTAGACTTTAGATACAATTATCTTGAATGAGTACTTTTTGTGTAATTAAGAATTTTACAATATATTATTTCTTTATGTTGAGCACTTAAATTTTTCGTAGGTTTCTAAGATGAACATTTACTATAATTTCATTAACTAAGTTAACACAGAGAAAGTTATACAATATTAAATAAAACGTAGGTACCACATACTAATTATTAAACTTCTAGATATGCAATATTTTTTTTATTTTACATATTAGAATCTAAAATCTATTTATACACAAGTGTATTGGTTCCCATATTACTGACATAAAGAGTATTTCATAGGACTCAATTTTTTTCCATAAATTCCTTCTCATTTTTAAGATTCAGATATAGGAATTAGATTTAAAGCCTTTAACTTATAATAACTTATCCAAATCTTTGTTTAGACTTTTACATAAGCTTCTGCATTACGGCTGAGCACACTCACTGCTTATAGAGTTCCATACGCATATTTGATGTTTTAGGAGACAGTATTTGATCGTATTTTTCTGGGAGAGGGAGAGAAGAGATTTCGCCCAGATACTTTAACCGGGTTCGGGCAAACAATATACGATTGCGGTTAGAAATTGTGCCTCTTAGTAGAAAAAAGTTCATAAAGAATTCCTGAATGCAAATAGCGAAAAATGCACAGAACCGCGAGCTCACTGTTTACAACACTGTTTGGCAGACGCTACTGATAGTCCCACTGGCATAATTTAAGCGGAACTCGAGCCATCGAACAATGTCAGTATTAATAGATAATTATATGACTTTAGATGGTTGTAAATTATACTTCTTAATTATTCTTATGTTATTGACTCTAAGGCCAGAATATTATTATTCTTATATGAACATATTTAAGTCTAGCAAATTATCATACGTTTTGACCCTCACGACAACTGCTTATGTCTAATCCATTTGCTTTGAGAAAACTCATCACAGCTGTAACTTATTCAGATATTCTTTGAGAACGACAGGATTTTTTAATAAATCTTATAAAATAGCTGAGTTTACTTTGTTAGGCGTACTGCTATCTTTTTGACTACATATTGATGATTAATAAGCTACAGACTGATCTTTATGTAAGTATAATTAGTCTGGTTATATGATGTTAATTACAATAACAAATAAATTAGAAAAATACTTATTTATTTATCCACTAGTAAAATTTTACTTATTCTATTAAACTATTATCCTGATTACCTTTCCTAGCCATAAATTTGGATAAGTTCTTTCGTAGGTGCTATGTGATAAATAAGAAATGCTTATTTTTAGTGGCCAGAATTTGTTTTGTGACTCTATTATTGAGAGAGTTAGTTAATAATCTATTCTGGTTGAATATTAGGAGCTTGAATATAATAATTTGTGCTTAGATCAAAATGAGTCAAAATTTGCATGCAATGAACATTTTGTCAACAGGCACTATGTAACTTATTATCATTAAATAAGATTAGCTCATGACATATGTATAGAGAGAACAGAGCAGTCAAACACAGCATTCATGTGCACATCTTTATCCTCCGTCTAATATTGATATTAATTGAATATTAAATGATCTTTAACACCGGGAACGAGACTGTGAGACAGAGTGAATACATGGTATACTTATAAACACAGATATGATCATGGATACTAGTATATAAGGTACAACATATTCTCTTCTCCTCTATATTAATGATCCAATTATTTTATTACATATCTATAACTTATATTATTTGTATGACTCGGCATGTATCGACAGAAAAAAAAAAAATAAGTTGCACTGAGAGACAGCGTTTCTTGACATCTAGAATAAGTAAAACTCAAGTACATGCTCCTATCATTATATATTATCTCTTATTTCAGTTATCATCACAACATATCATTAACTTTTAAAAGAAACATATAAATTAAAGATTTTCAATGTATATATTATTATTATTATTATTATTATTATTATTATTATTCAAAATTCTTTGATTTGAGCCATCCCTTTTATCCAATTACTGTATTATAAATTTCCACATTCTGTTACGACTGTAACTAGAAAAGAAGATATTACTAACTGAGGCACAAACAACTCTTTCGACACTACTACATCCAGATTATATCATCATGACGAGTGGATATTGAAAAAGATAAGACACGCATCTCTTAGAGATACTCGATATAGTCATCAGAGTGAGGACTACAGCAGACTAAACTCCCTTACACAGTGAGGGGTTTGCTACAGTGTAATGTGACGAAGCGATCACCTGTCACCACCAGTCTTTCCACATTAAGTATATGTGAATGAGTTGCAGAGAAACTACACGGGATCTATGTTCTCTGACACTTGTGATAACAAAACTTAGTTCATTCTATAGTTGATTTTCACCTTAGATGTAAAGTTCTCTTCATTAGGAATTTCTAAAAAAAATATCTAGGTATCTGAATTTTGAATTAATCCCATTTTTTGGCAAAAAAGTAGTCTCGCGCTCACCTTGAGAGAGTGTGATGTTCTTCAGTGCTCCTCTACCTTTGCAGTTTGAATAAAATATATAGACACAAATTGTATATAGCAGAGGTAAAAATTGTCCCATGCTTTTTAAATATTCATCTGGCCTATATATATAATTATTAGTATAATTATATATATATATATATAGCAACCGGTAATTACGGGTACTTGGAGTTCCTGTGAATCGTGACTCTATGAGCGCAGTAAAATTTATTTATAAGAGATTAATCAGGGACTACGACAAATATTCTTTGCCCTTTTATATTTATGTTAGAATTAATTAATTAACTTATTTACGTGGTACACGTTGTATAAATTTAAACGTATGCATTAAACGATAGTGCAATTTATAATATGCTCAACTAACTATTGATACTGTGAGGTATAACAACTATCCTAATTCCACTATTCATGCGTACAAGTATTATATATAAAATTAAAAGTCATAAATATAAATCAAATTAAAGAAACTCCGTCTAAATAGAAAATTCAAATAAGCAAGATTCAGAAAAGGACTAAGGGTGTAAGAGAGTAGATTTCACAAATAAAGCCAAAGGCTATTGAAACAAATTGCTGTATGCTACTACTACTGAATAAAAATAGTAATACGATTAAGAAATTATGATGTTTAATAGATTGTAAATACTTATTGAAATACATTTACGGCAATCTAGATTGAGTAATAGTATCTTAGTTAAAAGTAAATTTATACTGAAAACATATTAAAAGGACAATTGAGAAATTCAAAGGATTAACCATTTCATATATTTGTTAATTTGATTTTTTGTGCACATATGTCATCTCACATACATATCACTATGAATCTAATATTTAGTAAATCAAGGACAGAGGCTTAACAACTGACAAAAGACTATTAAGCTGATTCGAACTCTTTGCCATAACTTGAACTGGAGTGAAGTTGTTTCTACAATGGAAACCCGACCTAAAATTCTATATTTTTAACAAATTAAATCAGTTACATTAATTATAATATGATTTAATATTATCAGTGAAGTGAGGCACAACTAAATTAACAAATTACTATAAACTAATAAATAAAAAATTCAAAAATTGGTAAAATTGACAGTATATACATTCTCATGAAACTCATTAATTTTCATTGATGAATAGGGTAAAATGCTGACGTTATATTTTCTCTAAAGTCAGTCCATACGATTTTGCTTGTTTAGAAAATTCTTTTTAAGGTTGCTCAAATTTGTACTCATATAGATAGCCTGTCGGCTACTGGAAACCTGACCCGTCTTATCAATATCTTCTTTTCGTGAATGGTGTTTGATATTTATGCACTCAATAACTCTTTCTAACTACCACCATCACAACCCTGTCAGCAATGCGGAC